>BDJD01002551.1:103015-176501 GCA_002564525.1 Rosa multiflora
TGCTTGTTTTTGCTTTCTTAGTTCAATACAATCACATATCTAATGAAAATAAGCATGAATTAGACAAATTTAGATGACCCATATTCGAGAGGTGGAATTGGAATCTTACCTGAACCCAGAAGCTTCCACAGATCACAGTGGAGGTTAAGTCTGGTAGGATTCGTCGTCAAACTGCTCACTATAGACGGGTTCGTGGCCGGAGCACCATTAATAGCGAGTGACTGATAGAAAAGAGAAAGAGAGAGAGAGAGATCTGCTCAGTGGTTTCAAGTGGGCTGCGCAAGAACAACAAGGTCAGTGCTTCGTGGTGATTTTGCTTAGAATCAAAACTCCAAGCGA
Organism: Rosa multiflora; assembly: GCA_002564525.1. Lineage (NCBI taxonomy): Eukaryota > Viridiplantae > Streptophyta > Magnoliopsida > Rosales > Rosaceae > Rosa > Rosa multiflora. The sequence goes on from BDJD01002551.1 coordinate 103,355, forward strand.
CTTCCTATTTGGTTTGCAGCTGAGGGGAGATGAGAGAGGGAATGGGTTAGCATGGCTTCTGAGAGATAGACCTAATTGAGATGCATGTGTTTTGATGACAGATGGTGTTTTCATGAGAGAGCCATGGTGTTTTGATGAGAGATCGAGTGATGGTTTTTGATGAAGTTGAGAAGAGAGCTACTCGACGAGAGGAAACGGCTGTTTTGACAAAGTGTTAGACGCGCGGGGAGGGCAAATCCAATAAACCTAGCTAGCTAGCTCATTAAGTTCTCAAAGGCGGGCTTTTAATTTTTGCTTTATGAATCAGACAACATAAAGATGAAGTTTTGTTGTCTGATTGTGAACAAATTAAATCTCAGCTAAGGTTCCAAAGAGGGAAAAGTTCCCGCTATAATATGCAACCAAAGTAACATGCTAGCCAATGCTCATTTACACAACGAAAACAACTCATTTGGTTGTCTGATTATCAATTTGGTGCTATATTTCAATCAAAACTCGGAGATTTTTGGGGGGCTCGAGTGCCATTTTGGGCCAAATAAAGGCACATTCAAATATTTCCCACTTCATCACACAACAAAAAGTCAAAAACCGTTGTATCATGCTTTGCATGGTACTCTCATACAACAGATATAACTATACTGTTGTGCTATATAGTACCAATTTGGAGCCAAATTTGAGTCAATCTGGGAGGGAAATCTGTCCCTATTTTTTTTTTATGATTCAGACAACAGATTATTCTTGTAACCGTTGTGCAATGACCTTCTAAACAAAAACTTCAGAATTTTAACCACCTTATGCAACGTAAGTTTACTAAACATGTTGTGTGATTCACTTTTCTTCATCACACAACACTTTTTTTTTTTTCGTTGTGCAAAAAGTGTTGTCTGATAACAAAATTGGTGTAGTGCTAAATAGACTACTCACAATCCATCCACAAATCAACAACAATATACATCAATTAAAGAGGTAAAGGTGAAGAGGAGTGAAAAGCAACAAGAATAAGTCACAAATTTCTATGGAGCAATTATGACAAGCCTTGATTTATGGCTTCCCACTATGCCCAATCTCAAGTCTTGATGTAGATGAGATCCCTTGAAGCTCCTTGAAATCCCTTTGAGAAATTGATGAGGATTTGATGGTGGAAATGTGAGAAAAAGAAAAATAGAAATTAAAATGATAGTGGCTTGTTTTGGTGAAGGGTGAGAGAGAGAGTAATGGAGCTGAGGTATTGATGGTTATGTGTGGCTGAAGGGGAAGAAGAATGCGGATAATGGAAATGGGGTCGTGCTAATGGTGCTATATATGAAGAGAGAGAGCGGGCCTTGCTTTTTTTTATTTTTTTTGTGGTCAAGAGAAGAAGCAAAGCAGATAGCATAATCAATTATGATTATGCTCCACGTGTGTGTAGGAAAGGGCAAAAATATGTGCTGACATCATGATGACGTCAACATAAGGCATTATACTTATTTTTTTCCTTTTCCTTTCTTTTCTTCTTCTCCCTTCTAAAATTCTTAGGGCATGTTTACTTACTTAGAATGGGAGGGAATGATTGCGGGGTAAAAGTATTCTTACGTTTACTAACACATAAAGAAATCGGAATGATTTTGGATAAAAATATTCTTGCGTTTACTAACACATGAAAGAATCAGAATGGATGTAAGTCCCACCTCTTTATAAGGAATCGATTCCTGAATACTCAGGAATTTGATTACGAAGGGGGGAGATGGGTTTAGGAATCAACTCCTCCAGAATAAATACCGATTGCTTTCTTCTCCCATTCCAGTTGTCTCCAATTCATGATTAATTTCCATTCCAAGTAAGTAAATGTATCATTTTCTTAATTCTTCTTCTTCTCAATGTATTTCCTCAAATACAATCGGAGACAATTATATTCCGCTCCCTTGATGGTGTTGACCATGTTGACCCACATTGACTATTTCATCCTTTTGTCGGAAACTCCATTTTGCTCAATTTTCCACCATTTTCTCTCGGTTTCTGCTTATTTCCTACATAATAAATAAAAATAGATTAATTACATAATAATTGAATTGAGGATTAACTAATTTCTAGTGTTTTAGATACAATTACATACATAGAAATACGTGTAATCATATCGTTCGATCAATCCATCAGATTTCTGCTTCACCTGAAACACCCACTTGCAGCCTACTGTATTCTGTGTTGGGGTGGAAGGCACCAGAGTCCATGTGTTGTTCTTCAATAGGGCATTGATCTCCTCAGTCATTGGTGCATGCCATTTTGCTTTCTAAGATGCCTGAGAGTAGCAGATGGGTTCAATAGTGTCATGGAAGGTGAGAAGAGCCCGAGGTAGAGGATGCCGAATAGTGACATCAGTGCGTTGTCTAGGCTGATGAATTCCATATTGAAGTCTAGTAGTCATGGGATGAACCGGTGGAGGAGGACCGACCGGAGCTGGATTTTAAAGGTCAGCGGCGTCAATGGCAGGGGCGTCGACTGGAGAAGGAGATGCTTCAATTTGAGAAAGAGCTTTGATCTGAGGTGGAGATTCGAGTTGAGGAGGAGCTTGGATCTGAGTAGGAGCTTCCACTGGTGATGCCACAACTTGGGTAGGATCCTGTGAGACGGTTGCAGGAGGTTGAGCCGTCGTCGACTGTCGATGAGGACGACGGCGACTATACTGGAGAACTGGGGTGACACGGAAAGCCGGCGGCGACGGAGAAGAGTCTGGGCATGATGGGTTGGTTGGGGCCGGCATCAGAGATGGCGGGCGCGAGAGATGAGAAGCTCGGGGGTTGGAGTGAGGTAAGGATGAAATTGCCGAAGAAGGTAGTAGGTGAGCTGATGGGCCTAGGTCAGATGAGGATGACAATGGGCTCAGCAGATAGGCCTGCATAGGGGCTGGGCTAGATAATGACACAAAATCTAGGGGAGCAGCATCAAAATTTGATTGTACATGCAATTCTTTGAAAGGAAAGTGATTTTCATTAAACAGAACATGACAGGAGAGATAGACACAACCAGTGGTGGGATTTAGACAGTGATAGCCTTATAATGGGGACTATAACAAAGGAAGACACACTCAATACTACAACCAGAGAGTTTGTTGGAGATATATGAACCAAGATGAGGATAACAAGAACAACCGAAGACTCAAAGAGACGAATATGAGGGAGGAGTGCCATAAAGATGATGATGAGGTGTATCCCAATTAAGAACAGGAGTGGGAAGGAGGTTACTGATATAAATAGAAGTCAATGCAACTTCAACCCATAGATTTTGAGGAACACCAGAAGTGAGGAGAAGAGTGCGGGTCATTGTTGCAATATGACGATGTTTGCGTTCAGCGAGGCCATTTTGTTGTGGTGTATAAGGGCATGAAAAGTGTTGTTGGATATCCAAAGATTGACAAAAATGAGAAAAAGCATGATTTACATATTCCGTGCCATTGTCACTTTAAAGGTATTTTACGGATCCATTAAATATGTTACGGATCAAAGCAACCAAAGTTTGAAAGTGTGGAAGGACCTCATTTTTACGACACATTGGGTAAATCCAAATATAAACGCGAGAATTCATCGGTGAAGACAACATAGTATTTGAAACCACTTACAGACAAAGTGGGGGACATCCAAACATCACTATGTATAATATGAAAAAGAGATGTAGCAAACACATTATTGGAAGAAAAAGGTAATTGATGTGATTTTCTAAGTGCACAATCACGACAAAAATCACGAAAACTAGAATGAGGCCAATATGTAGGCCCTAAACGAGCTAAAACCATAGAGGATGGGTGACCTAGACGATTATACCAGAGGGAGGAATGAATAGTGGCTAGAGCATGAGCAGTGGTGGAGACAGATGACAAACGGAGCGGATAGAGGCCATCTTTAGAGGGGCCTTGAAACAATAGACAACCAGTACGTAAGGAACGAATTTGATAAAAGTTAGGAGAGAAAAGAAAGTAGACAAGAATATCTTTAGTGAAATATGCTACAGAAAGAAGATTTTTACGAATTGATGGAATGCGTAAGACATTTTCTAATGAGAAGGGCAAGTGGCCCAATGATAAAGGAAGGTTACCAATATGAGTAACTGTGAGGGTACTGAGTAAGACCATGTTGATTTGTTTGACAATTGGGACACCACTGGGGGCCGGGACTAAGAAGCCCAGTGGCCTAAGGTGAGAGGGCTGCCCACTTTTGGTGGGGAAAAAGGAGAAAACAAATTCTAAGCCGTGCTATGCTGTTGTGCGTTTTGGGAAAAAGCATGCTGAAGAGGCGCAATGTGCTGTCACACACCACCACGCCGGTACTGATATTTTCTAGGATTCCAACCACTAGATTGGTGAGGCTGTTCACGATTGTCACGGCGAGGAGGACGAGGCTGCTGTTCCTGGATCGGACCATGTTTGAACAAGGCAGTAGTTGTGGCCAGATCTGAAGAGTTGGTCAGTTGGGCTTCGAAAGCAAGAATCCGAGCACGGAGGTCAGAGAAATCAGGTAGGGATGGAGATTGTGCAAGGGCAGTACAGAGCATGAGGTAATCGGGGCCAAGCCCATGGAGTGTGGCAACGACCAAGTCGACATCAGAGACAGGTTGGTTGATTGAGGCCAAAGAATCAACAATGGATTTGGCTTGCAGTAGATATGCATCCACGGATTGCGAACCCTTTCAAAGGTAAAAAAGTTGGAGTTTAAGGCTTGTGGCGCTGGCAACGGAGCGTTGTGAGAAGTGGCGGGCGAGGCAGTCCCAGATCCCCTTGGATGTATCAAACCCAATGGTAAGACGAGCCACATTGTCAGTGAGGTGGTGAGGATGCTGACAATCTGCTGATCGGTGGTAAACCATTTTTCATGCTCGGGATTGGGGATGGTGGTTGCAAGGCTGCCCTCAATGACAGTAATTGTAGTGGTGGAAGAGAGTTGAGGAATGGAGCCATCTACATAGCCCCAAAGCTTGGCACCATGAAGATAGGGTTTTATCTGACGAAGCCAGACCAGGTAGTTTTTTTCAGTGAGTTTGGTAAATTGGGTTGTGTTTTGGGAGGGAGGGGTTGAAGAGGAGGAAGCCATGCATGAAAGCAGGACTCGAAGAGGAAAAACACATATGCTAAAGGAGAGACATGTAAGGATCCTAGACCTAGGCTGATACCATGTAGAAATTGATTTCCTTGATGAATTCAAGCTATTACATTGTATACATTATATAGCTGTGAGTATTGACAGTTACATGAATCAATAATATTACATTAACAACAGTATCAAAACTGGCATAATCATAGGAAGCTGTAAACAAGCTGTAGACAAGCTATGGAGGAGATTTTGGGCATGATTGGAGGAGGAGATGGATGCTCTCTAACAGTTGCCATCTTTTCACTAGATTAGAGATGATTTCTTTTATGTTGTGTCTATCAGTGTTTTAGGCATGTTTCAGATCCTGATCATGTTCAGGAGTCTTATGTTGAAGCGTGGAAATGATTTGATTAAAATAGGAAGCCTAATTTATCATCAAATCATCAAATACCACAAGCATAATAGTAACCATCGAGGAACACCTAAAGATGTATTATATTGCTTAAGTACGCAATATACAACAGCATGCACTATATAGTAGCTAGATTTTTTTTTTCCTAAACAGATTGAACATCAAAGCAGGGAGAAAAATTCATAACAATATACATGCCGGTGACTAGCTAGCTTGTAGTTTTGATTGTTTTATCAAGCAAACATACCAATAGATCGAGTATCGATCATTTTAGTCCAAGCACTTAGACGTACGAACTGCTCTCATGAGAGTTTAAGCTAGGCTGATGTTGATTTGCATTGTTGCTGCTCGTCTTCTTGATTTTGGGGCAGGTTAGGCGCCACAACTTCTTTACAAGCCAAACCAGAAGTCGAATAGTGTGATATAAAGCAACCAGTACAAGCAATGGAACCCAAAACAATGTGACAGAACCAATAAACATATAAGTGATAGTATCTTTATGATACAGACTTTGGGGTATTACCATCTTGGCACCTTCGTTGAAGGTCAGCGCCAAGAATGTGAGAGTAAGACACATCACTATTGACAAGAGCCAGACAAGTACTCGTTTACGGAGAGGAAATCCACTTATAAGCAGAAGAGTGATGCTCAAAGAAAAAAGGAAGCAGACGGTATTGAAAATCTGGAAGCGTAAGAATAAATCTGGATGCATGTATCTTGATATTGCAGTTCCGGCAACACAAGGGTTTGTTACACTGCAAATGGGTACTCCATTAAAAGTCGTATTGGTATTCATTTCTTGCCAAAACCCACCTGGTGGATTAATTGTAGCTTGGAATGTCATTGTTGAGATCATGGTAGCCACAACCATCAGCATGCCGCGTTTCTCTTCTACCCAAGAATTCCCACTCTTACTGTGTTTCACATTCATCTTTTTTGCACTTTTCTTTCCCTTTTTTCCATTTTTCTTTGGTTTGTTGTTTGCTAATGGTAGTTGTTGCTCATTTTCATTCTTTCCATTTCTCATGATACCAGCATCCATCAAAACTCGTTGAATTTCCAAACTTACGAAGTCTCTTGGACTATTTTCTAGCATGTTTAAAACCTTCCCGTGTACTACATTTGCTTCTGCGCGTACAACAGGTAGAGAAAGCAAGTATTTTATGGTCTGCAAAGAAATGGACTTCCATGTTTAACTTTGTCTATTGTAGATTCAGCTTCAAAGAAACTCAAAACTCAAAAATCAAAACGAAAAAAGAAAAAAGAAAAAGAAAAAGGTAATAACTAAATTCGAGAGTACCTAAAGGTTTCCGAAGCTGTTATAGTGGTAATGAGAGATTTGATGTTTACCTAACTTCTATGTGCATGATTAAAAGTAATGAATCATCTAACTTTTACATTCATGAACATGACTAAAAGTAATGATCAATCTCTTTTGCACATCTATATATGCATGTATGATTCGGGGACAAAGATGTTGAGAATATATACATCCCGCCACATGGGAAAAATGAGACATTGCCTATGGATTTATAAGTGTTTGGGCCACTTCATCTATTGCCAATTGGTTTGGATGTGAACCCCAAATTACTTTATCAATAGATATCTATGTTAACCAGAAAAGGAAAAGAAAAGCAAAGGTAAATAAGTACCTCAATTTGCCTTAGCATCACAGCTAATTCGAGGATGGTCGTCATACCACCATCACAACCAGTTCCAGCATTGAGGATGTCTCTATTGTCTCCTACCTCTTCCACCAATAGCTTCAAGCATTGTACTTGGTTATAAGTGACACATAAGTGGAAAACCGTATCTCCTCTATCAAGAACCCTTAACGTGACTGATTCGGGCTTCGCGCGCATCAGCTCAGCTAAGACCTCAGTGTGTCCTCTCATAGCGGCATAGTGAAGAGCGATTCTTCCATCCTGATCCCGAAATAAGCAAGCGTCGGGGTAGGCTTTTAGAAGAGCTTGAACAGTCTCCTTATGGCCCTCGGCAGATGCCAAGAGGAGCGGCGGGCGTCTCAAGGAGTCCCTCACAGCGGCAAGTCTCGAGTTATGAGTAAGAATAGCCTTGGTGAAATCAAGGTGGCCGAGCAGAGCTGAGATATGGAGCGGAGTTTCACTGAAGTGAGTGAGTGAAACTTTGTTGAGGATGAGAGGGTCTTTCTGGATCAATCTTTTCAAAGATGATACTGAGCCTGCAACTGCTGCCTGATAGAGTGCTCTTGTTGTATCGTCTTCATGGTGAACTTCTCTAATCTCCATCTCTCTCTCTTTCTCCATTGATTCACTTGTTAAGGAAATGGAAAGGATTGTACTTGAAACAAACGCAGCCGAGTGAGAAGGTGGAGCACTTATACAACATGGGAGTCGACGCATTAAGTCTTCTTAATTGGACCCATCCGAGTGAGAAGGTGGAGCACTAATACAACATGGGAGTCGACGCATTAAGTCTTCTTAATTGGACCCATGTTTACAAGGAAAGCATTAAGTGCTTTCACAAACTCTTGGTCAAATGCAATACTTTTCAACTGAAGAGAGTCCAATATTTCAATTGCAAATTTGCAACAATTGTATTCCACATATAGGCTATAGCGATTCAATTATTCTAAACTCAATCTGGCGTGCTGGAGAAGTGTACATGTATGTGGTTCAAAAAGACAAACAGATAGCCAGAGCTGTCAAACAATTATGTGGAGAGAAGACTAGCAATGTCCTTTTCATATATACATTTTTACTATATACTAAATGTCCAATACTGTTCATAAGCACGGTTCATTTCACTGTTCATACCAGCAGTGGAATGGCGGTTTTGCCCTTAGTATTTTGATGAATAACAGTTTTGCCTGAGAAGGATTCTCGGTTCTTCTTCTTTTGGAAGTATCTGTTTCCACTTATATCTCCACACTGACATCGGCTGTTGCAGACTATCAAGGTGTCTTCGTTTCAATTTTCAGTCTATGCTGGGTCTCTGTTTGATTACACTTAATAGATCCTGTTTTTACTTCGGATTTTGTTGAAACAGAGGAAAAGAAAAGAAGAAGAGGAGGAAGAAGAAGACGAGGGAGACGGGAAAAAGTTGATACTCGATTTGAACAGAAATTGAGTAAATTGATCATCCCAGGTATTCTACGATGGCTTCGAATTTGTTTCATATAGTTTTTGTCGGTTGCTCAGCTTTTCCACCATGATACATCTCCGTTTTGGGTTTTTTTTTTTTTTTACCTTGATTTTGTTGATTCAATTTTTAATTGTTCTCTCATTCTGATGTGGGATATGTATTGGATTTGAATTGAAAGTTTTTGATTTGGGGGTTTATACGCATATTACTTTGTTGTGTTTGCCTTGATATTTTGAACAACCAGATGAACAATTTCTGAACATCATCTTCAAATTTTGCAGGTATGACAAATCTTCTCTGGCTTTTCTTCAAGAAAGGTCTGCCTATAAAGATTTACTTCGTTCTTTTCTTAAAGCCTTGGTCTTTTTTATGTTGGTCATTACGGGTTTGACTCCTATAGTTCTAATCGATTTCCCAAATTTGAACTTTCCATAGCTGACTTGCTAAAACTTAATTGAGATTGAAATGAATGAATATTTGAATCCAATCTTAAGCTAGCTTTTGTTCTGCTTTTTTGTTTTTGTTTTTTGAATCTTGGTTGAATATGGTTTTTGAGGATTTTGTTTCTTTTAGATCTTCATTCTTTCACCTACCGTGACTCAGTAGCTGACCTTTGCAGCACTCAAATTAAATTGCCTGATTGTAGAGCTAACTCTGTGAGTTAATTTCTCCTCAGTTTTTTATTTATTTATTTTATTTTTTGTGTTTTCAGTTCTGTGATTGGTTTTCTTGCTTAGTTGAATTTGAAAGATTGGAAATTTGTTAGTAAGGATTGCAAAGATACTGAATTTTTTAGTGTGTAGTTGAGTAGTTGTATACTGAGTAAAGGATATGGAGGTAGATATGACTGTCACTATTTCAAGCAACTCTATCTGTTGCTTTCTTTAGTCAGTTTAGTGCAGGTACATATTTTTCTGGTCTCTCATATTGTGCTATTTTCTGTGGTTGAAGCAGTTGGAAAAATAGGTATTGCAATGTCTAGGATGGTGAAGATGCTGTTTGCAAGGAAAGAAATGAGAACACTAACGGTGGGTGCTTGATGCTGCTGGTAAAACCACCATCCTCTACAAGCTCAAACTTGCACAATTGGTACTATCCACTACTCCACTTGGGTTTTTCAATTTATTGTCTATGTTTTGTATTCTGCAACTTCTACCTGTGTCTTATTTTAGTTGTCGTCCATTTTGTTTAACTTTTTGTCAACCTTTAATGGCTTATATTACAATGTTATTTGTTCATGAGTTGATGTCTTCTAAGAGTGAATACATAACAGTAGCAATATGCCTTTGAAAATCCATTTTTTGCATTTTTTTCCTGTCATTTGAACTAAATTTGCCATCTAACCAATAGCTAGCTTAGCCATTCTTGATAGACAATTGCAGAATCTGTTGGTGATTGGTTCTTTAATTGAAATGTGACGAAGCATATTGGTTGTTAGTTTCCCTGCAATCCAGTCTGCTATCGTCACAGTGCTGCATAAAGTTGATCGAACTTGAGAACAGTTCCAGCATTTGAAGGGGGTTACCTTGGTGGAAATCTTCCTTTCCTGTCCAAGACCATGAGTTGTTAAGAATGAAGGTGTGGTATAACAAATCAGCTTATATTGGGTATTGTATTTTTGCGTTGAGAAGAATACGGAGAAAAAGATTATGTTACCTTTTTTTTTTTTTGGGAATACACCTTTACTTTCTATTATGTGGCAACTAATGTATAGCTTTCTTTAATCTTGAAGGATCTATGCTTTCTATTTGTATAAAATTGTTTCTATCCATTGGGACTCCAAATATAACATAAACGTGTGTGTTTGCAGATCTATTAGCATTTTGGTGAAAATGGAGAGCTTCGAAGCCATTTAGAAGCAAGAAGGAATCATTGAAGCTTCCTATGGAGTCATGATTGCTTGGGTTGATCTTGGAGTTGAAATCCCACTCGAACAGATTTTTTAGTCCAAGAGGAAATAATCCAAGTGTGTGGGCAGCTAAACAATCAAGTATTTGTAGCTTCTCAACTACTTGAATCAATGATTGAATACCCAACCGCAACACATGCTGAGATACCACTCTCAATTTTACTAATGATACTGATAACAGGGGAAGATTAAGAAAATAAATTTCCTCTATGATGACTTAAAAGGCAGTGCCTTGATGAATAATAATCTCCTCTGCCCATCAGAAAAGAAGGTTTTTCCTCACCTTGGTGTTGGATTGGACAGTCAGTGTGATGAACCAGTTTCAAAGAAATCAAGTTTTTCTCCATGATGGACTGCCCACAATCAATTAGAGCTATTAGATTGCAAAACACTATCAGATATCTTAAAGAGCTTGGAAAAGAACATGCCTAACTTGAAAACTTTTACCTATGAACGATTGGATCGGTTAAAAAGAATCGCCACCTTCACTGAATGTGAAGTGAGAACGTGAGATTGAGTCAGTAATGCAGAAGTGAAAGGAAAATATTTAACCTGTGAATGTTCCTTTTTGTCTTTGGTTTATTTGTTTTTTTTCGTTTGGCTATTTGAATTCTTTTCGTTTGATTTTTTGTAGTTAGTTGTTAATTCAGTTAGAAAAAAAAGGCAATAGATAATTGTTATACGACTTGAAATACCGCAGCAAGGCGCGGGATCTGTAACTAGTGTTTAACTAGACGAAAGTTTTTTATTACATAAACAAACTTATTTTCTGACGAATTTGAAATATGACATCATATAAAATTTATTTCGTAGGACAAGAGTTTCGTATCGATTTTACTTGATTCACCAAAATATGTACATCAATAATCTCTTTGTTTTTCTTTTCAAGAATTGGATTATAATTTCGTGGTCAAATAAAGATTCAACGCTTGCTATTTTAATTATGTTCTTGAAGATTTTAGGGTTTAATTTATATGTTGAGTGCAGAGTAATTTGGTTATATGTCGGCATACATGGGGAACAAGTTTACTAACAATGATGTAGTGTGAACAAAAGAATTAGAAAACTAGATCAATCATAGTCACCACATTCACCAGTTACCGGTACCAAGCCAAAAGGCTTATGATTTAATAGGTGTGAAGCTTTTATCTCTGCATCATTGTGATAGTCATATATAGGATCATGAGTACCTGAGAGAAATACAAACACACCACTAATAGCAAATACCAATTCTAGATCGATCGTAGGGGGATGTCGATAACTCTTGTGGGACCATATGCTTAACCCCAAATCCTTGTCCATCTGGTCTATAAAAGGGTTTTAACCCATTCATTGAAGCGTGAGGCCGGACCAAAACGTGCATTTCATATCCTTCTGAGTTCCATGAAATTGCAGTGGAACCCAGTCTAGCTCTAATTTTTGCAAGCACTGAAGAGATAATGGTCAGAGTATAGCTATTAGTTTTAACTTTCACACTTGGATGAAAGTTTCTGTATCAATCCTCTATTTACATTGTTACATGCTTGCATGTCGTTCTGCATAAAAATCTATGCAGACATTGCTGATTAAGTCAAATAGGTGCAACTATCTGAACTGATATTGATGATCTCCCTCCTTGTTGGGGATATTTGATTTAACAAATATATATATGCATTGTTGTGTTTGAGGGAGGAACCTCGCGTATATATAGACCTAGAGATATCATTGATGATGCGCGTGTCCAACTTGGAGTTAATATGGGCTATAATAAAGCTTGGAGGGCAAGAGAAGCAGCACTAGAAATTGCAAGGGGATCACCAGAGGAATCATTTGCTATACTTCCAACATATTGTGCTATGTTAGAGCGCAAAAATCAAGGTACAATAGTCCTGCTTGTTTAATAGCCTCCACTTCGTTTAGTTTAAGTCTACACTTCATATAGCCTTGCTGTTATTTTTATAATTTTATTTTGTCTGATGCCTTGCTTCTGTTTATTCCATAAAGCATCATTGATATATATTTGTATTAACGCTAGACTACTATCATGGTCACTTTCTTTCTTTTTTCTTTTCTTTTAGATAATGAATCGGTTCATGGTTGTTCTTTATTACGGTGGGAAATGGGTGAACTCCCAATATACAAGTGATCAATCGAAATCAATGTTAGTCTCAAACAATGTTACCTACCAAGAGCTTGTGAAGGAATTATATCATCGGATTGGTATTAGTCCAAATCAATGTGGAATGAAATTGCATTATCAATATAAGAACAGCTTAGGGGTGTGCAACACAATGGAGATAGTTGACAACGAAGATGTAGCTAGTTGGGTGTGTGACAGCCTCTCAGTGCAACCTAACAAGATTCCATTATACATTACTCTGGAACGCAGCTTATCAAGATCTGTAAGTGGAAGTAATCAAGGCATGAATAGTAGACCTAACCCATCTTTTCAGTATGATGATGTTGTCTCAACAATGTTCTCTACTGAGCTTGAAGATCAGAGTCCAATTGCATTGAGTTCCCCGCATGAGCGAATAGTAGTAAACTCTGGGTTGGATAATGGTGGTAATGTATCATACGAAAATAGAGAGGAAGATGAGTTTCCACATGCCACTTGGGATAATGAGAGTCCAATGGACGATGTAGAAATTGAAACTGAGCAACCTACGAATGCTAACTCTACTCCATCATCTTCTTATTTTAGCAAGAGAAGGCGCATAGAAGACTATGAGAATGTTGCATTTGAGGACACCAATGAAGATATTTTGGTAGGTCAGTTATATCCGAGTAAGAAAGCCTTGAAACAACATTTGGGCATGCTCGCAATAAGAAAGAATTACGAGTTTAAAGTGAACAAATCTGCTAGTGATCGATTTGAAGTTAGGTGTGTGGATCCTAATTGTAAGTGGCGACTCCGTGCAATAAAGCTACAAGACTTGGCCTATTTTGAAGTAAGAAAGTTTCATAATGAACATTCTTGTTCATTGGATATTATTCATCGTGATCATCGACAAGCAAGCAGCTCCCTAATTGGTCAATTTGTCAAGTCAAAATTTGAGGGAGGAACCTCGCGTATATACAGACCTAGAGATATCATTGATGATGCGCGTGTCCAACTTGGAGTTAATATGGGCTATAATAAAGCTTGGAGGGCAAGAGAAGCAGCACTAGAAATTGCAAGGGGATCACCAGAGGAATCATTTGCTATACTTCCAACATATTGTGCTATGTTAGAGCGCAAAAATCAAGGTACAATAACACACATAGAAACTGATGAACATAATCACTTTCTATACTTTTTCATGGCAATTGGAGCCTCAATTAGAGGATTTCGTGATTCTATGAGGCCTGTGATCGCTCTAGATGGTACATTTTTGAAAGGAAAGTACTTTGGAACCATGTTTGTGGCTGCATGCCAAGATGGAGAGAATCAAATATATCCTTTGGCATTTGGGGTGGTAGACTCGGAAAATGATGCCTCATGGTCATGGTTTTTGACAAAATTGAGAGGGGCCATTGGAGTTGTAGAGAACTTGGTTTTTATATCTGATCGACATGGAAGCATTGCCAAAGCTATGGATAATGTTTTTCCTGTAGCACATCATGGAGCCTGCATCTTTCACATAGCTAACAACCTGCAATCAAAGTTTGGCAAAAAATGAAGATCCTTAAGTTATATTACACAGCAGCAAAGAAGTACCAAGTATCCGAGTTCAATACATTGATGGATGACATTCGAAAAATAAAAGATGGAGAAGTCTGTAAATATCTTGAAGACATTGGGTGTCATAAGTGGGCACGAGCTCATTTTATGGGGTACAGATACAACATGATGACATCCAACATTGCTGAATCTATGAACTCAAAGCTTAAAGATGCTAGAAAATTACCAATTACTGCTTTAGTGGATCACCTAAGAGAGGTGCTTCAACAATGGTTTGTTGAACGACGTGATGCAGCAAGCTCCCTTAATACACACTTAACCAAATGGGCAGAAGACAAAGTGCGCAAAAACAACAATAGTGGTTCGCATATGCGGGTATGTATTCTAAAAATTAGTGTCATAATATTTGTACTTGTTATACTATATTATTTGATTTTCGATTCGGAAACATGCTCACTTTGGTTTCATTATACATTAGGTGTCTCCAATAATTGATCTCTATGCATTTCAAATACATGATCAAAGTCAAACATTTACAGAGGACTTAAATAATATGACTTGTACATGTCGAGAGTTTGATCTTGATCGACTTCCTTGTGCCCATGCAACTGTTGCCTGTAGAACAAAAGGAATATCAGTGTATAGCATGTGCTCCCAATTTTACACAGCCAATGCACTTATGTTAGCGTATGCGGAGCCTATTTGGCCAATTGGGAATAAAAGTGAGTGGGATGTGCCTGAAGACGTGCAGAACAAAATTGTCTTACCACCAATAAGACAAGTAGTACCTGGAAGACGTAAGACGGTACGAATTCCATCTATAGGAGAAGATGCAATTAGAAAAAAGTGTACAAGATGCGGTGGAGGAGGTCATAACCGTGCAACATGCCAAAATCCAATTCCACTTGTTTGACGGAATGCGATCTTCCTATTAATGTCGTGTTTTAAATTACAACACTTTAATTCTATGTACTTAAGTTTCAGCGCTGTAATTTTTTCTATTTGCTGCATTTTACTTCTTCACTAAGCTTGACATTAAGAAGTCATTTAGTCTCTGGAACCTTGTACATTGCTACTGTTGGTTTTTATTCTTTTTTTTTTGGCTATTCAAACAAAGTATGAAAATGATATTTCCCTTTTCAATTAAAGCAAAGTAGAGCAATTGACATTAAGAAGTCATTTAGTCTCTGGAACCTTGTACATTGCTACCGTTGGTTTTTATTCTTTTTTTTTTTTTTGGCTATTCAAACAAAGTATGAAAATGATATTTCCCTTTTCAATTAAAGCAAAGTAGAGCAATTGTATTCCACGGGTCAAAGCAAAAATATAGCATATTGGTTTGTGTAGGTCAATAATATGTAAATTAGAGGAGAAAAATTTCAGAGTTTAAAAGTTCAAAATCTTCTGCTCACCGAATGAGAAAAGATTTCTTAAAAATTTTCAAGTTTTTGTTCTAGGGATTTAATAAGGGTTTGTATGACTTTTTACCTTCTCAAATGGTTATTTTTCAACTAAATTAAACAACAAGGTTATAAACCATTTTGAAGACTCAAAAAGGGTCATTTATCAAAATTTCTCATACCAAAACAGACCACCACTAAATTTCTAACCCCTTATTTGGTTCTTACATCTCATTTTAGAGTCGAAAGAATGCCCAAATGAACTTTTTTTAAAATAAATTTAACAATACATTTTCTTATGCACAAATCCTCAAGAAAATGTCCATAAGTAATTAAATCCGTACCCTTTTACTTCCACAATAGCTAAGTTGCTGTATCATGAGAACAGGGAAATGAATGGTAGTAACTTAGAATTCCTTTTGCCCACCAAATTTGTTATTTCACAGGCCGCGTATGTTGTGTCATGTAATTATTCTTGAAATTCTTGATTTCGGATAATTGAACAGCATGGTTGTATTCTGTGAAGTATAATTTCACAAAATGAATTTCATTTAAACAATGCCGGCGCCATAATCTGTTAGAACTAAATGGACCTATCATCATCTATTATGCAGAATGCAAATTGGATTATAACTTGATTCATTAATAGGAGTTGTAAGCTAAATACAATACCTAGAAACATATTGAGACAATTATATCAGCTCATTGGTTAGGAATCCATTAGTTGGTTTACATTGTAATCCGATTTAGTGTTGCATTAGGTTTTCTAGTTGTTGGTAACTTGGTTTCTAAGAAACATCTTTATGGGAGGATTCTTAGCTAGGAACATAACCAATATATATAGAAGTGTTGGTCCCTGCTTTCTCTGTCACAAAAGAATTAAGTCCTGCCCCATAGAAAGGAGCTTGTATTCAGAGACGAGGAGAAGATCAATACTAGCTACTGTCAATTTGTTTGCAGCAATGGCACCTAACAATGAAGAAGGTTAGTCTCTAAACTTATATTTGGTTCATGTGGTCTTGATTAATATTCAGTGTGTTTATGTTATTGTGAATTGATCTTGGTCTTGATTTGCTCATTCAGTCTAACAAATTGGTATCAGAGCATCAGGTTTTCACAAACATAAATCAATTTTTGATTAATCGATTTTTAGAAGAACCCAAATTTTAATTTCAGAAAAAACCTATAAAAATTTTATTCTAAAACCTTGCTAAAGAAAAGGCCACGAATGGGCCAGTTTTTATAAAATCGTTCGGCCCAACCCTGGCAGAAAAGCTGACCCGGATCCGATCATTCAGAACCCCTGCAGATGACCGTTGTATCCCAATGGTAATATTTGTTTTGGGAATTAGGGTTCTATCCTGGATTGAAAGCGAAGGGGACGTTTATGTCCTCTATGGAATTCAAGACACCAAATTCTGCAGATTAAGACGTCGAAATGATTGATTTCTGTTTTTGATTGAAAGTCATGCTTCCGCGATAAAAGTTTTGCAGCAAATTAAGAAGAACAAGGTTAGAGTTTTCTGGAAATTTTTGGGGTTTTTTTTTAATTGGAATATTTTGATCATCGTAATGTGCAAGAACAATAGAGGCATTCCCGGCATGCACCTAGGCTAGAGTAGATGGTGACCGGATGGAACTTAATTTTCAGAATTTGTTTTTGTGATGTGATGGCTTCCGGAATGAACTTGAATATCTTGATGTTTTGATATGATTGTTTTATATGCTATGAAATTTCTATAATTGATGATCTGCGATGGTTTAATATGACACGTGATTAAGTCGATCTCCCTATACATGTTTGTTATGCTAAAAGTTGCAGATTGAAAGAAAATTTTTCATGGTCTGTGAATTTAAATGGTTAAGTGGATATGTTGCACAAAGTGATTATCTGCTTGTTATTCAAAATTCATTAAGATGAAGAAAAGATCAGAAACTTGTGTTTTTACTTTTAAATAGTATTTGTATATTGTCTTCCAAAGAAGTTTGAGCTATATGGTTTGAAAGTGGAACAGCATTATGCATAATTTTGAGTTCAATTTTGGATTCTAGGGACTTTTCTTCTGTCATAAAGATGTTGATTGCCTCTAGAATAATATGAATTCATTGCTTGTGGCATAATGATTGAGGAACCTCCAGAATATCATGTTTTCTGCTATAAAAGTGATGCTTGATAGTGACTGCAGAATTGGGGCTAAAAATTGCATTATTTGCTTTTGGTATTGTTTTGTTTGTAAGATGTTTTGTTTTCTGCTTGTGTGTTTACCTGAACTACTTTAGAATTAACACATGTATACAGAACACTTTTGACAAAACTTGTTTTTGAGAACTGTTGATAACTAAAACTTATTTTTCTTTGTTTTGCTCCCTAGGAATCACCTACATGAACCTGAATAACATCCAGATGCTTACTGGATCAAATTTTAAGGCCTGGAAAAGTGGTTTAGAGTTCTACCTGATGATGCATGACAACATGGATTTGTGTTTTACTAATATAGAGCCTTTTGGAGTAGATGCAAATAACTCACCTGATGACAAGAAATATTACTGAGACTGGCATAGATCAAATTATAAGGCTAAGAACGTGATGAGGACTACCATGTCTGACACTGTGAGGGTTAGTATAGAAGAACCTGTTTTAGCAGTTGACTATATGGATGCCATAGCTGAGAAATTCAGGGAAAGTAATAAGGCTGAGGCAGCTAGGCTTTCCAAGGAGATGAATGAGTTGAAGTACACTGGTAGTGGAGGGTTTAGGCAGCATATCTTGAAGCTCACTGAGCTAAACACTAGGCTCAGGGAATTAGATCTGGGAGTCAAGGATGATCAGCTTGTTCACAATGCTTTAGATTCTCTACCACCTAGTTTCAACACCTTGAGAACCAGCTACAATGCACAGAAGGAGAACTGGACCTTGAATGAACTTATAGCTATCTGCGTGGATGAAGATAGTAGGATGAAGAAAGAGAAGCAGCCCTCCACCTCTGTCAACTTAGTTGAAAAGCCAAAGAAGCAGAACAAATTCAAGCCTAAAAAAACTATAGCTAAGCCATCAGGAAATACTGCAGCAACTAAAGTCAACAAGCCATTTAAGTTCAAGTGCTATTTTTGTAAGAAAGTAGGACACATGAAGAAGGACTGTACTGGTTTTAGGGCATGGCTTGTGAAAAAGGGTAAGATTGAATTATTTGATCACTTAGAAACTTTTTCATTAGAAGTTAATTTTGTTAACATTGAACCTCATTCTTATTGGTTAGATAGTGGCAGTCCCTTACATATTACGAATTCTTTGTAGGGATTCATAGAGAAGAGGAAGCCAAGAAGTAATGAAGCTAACATCTGCGTTGGGAATGGAATGAGGGTTACAGTCAAAGCAGTAGGATCTTTAAGACTAGATTTGGGATTAGGAAATTTTCTGGTTTTAGATAATGTTTATTATATTCCCTCAATTAAGAGGAACTTGCTTTTAGTTAGTCTTTTGGTTAAAGGTGGATGTAATTTTTACATTGGTTCTAATGGAATAAAATTTTTCAAGGATTCTCTTGATTTTTTGCCTAAAGATTGTTCCATTTTTGGTTATGGTGTTATTGTGAATGATTATTTAAGATTGAATTGTTCTTTAGGTCAACAAGAAACTTTACTTGTTGAAAACAATAGTAACACATCAAGTATAAATACCATTACTGGTGTAAAAAGAATTCTGCACAATGAAAAATCTACATACTTGTGGCACAGAGGACTTGGCCACATATCAAAAGATAGATTGAAATACTTGTGAAAAATAAAACACTCCCAGAATTAGATTTTGATGATCTTGAAAATTGTATTGAATGTTATAAAGGCAAAATGACAAACTTAAGAAAGAAAAATGCCAACAGAAGCAAGAAACTGTTGGAGTTAATTCATACAGATATATGTGGACCATTTAGACATAAGACAATATGTGGAAATATTTATTTCATCACCTTTATAGACGATTTTTCCAGGTATAGCTACATTTACTTACTGTCAGAAAAATCACAATCACTTGAGGCTTTTAAAATTTTCAAAACTGAGGTTGAACATCAACTGGATTTGAAAATTAAGATTGTGAGGTCTGATAGGGGGGGGGAGAGTTTTATGGCAAATATATTGAGTAAGGATGTCACGCCCCGAATTTTTGAATAACACATTCAAAATCCGAAACATGAATTAAACAACTTAAACAAATAAACGTTTTGAATTTTTTTCTCAGAAACAATCATGCCTCACACCACTCAAAATGCAAATCTCGAAAACCTCGAGTTAATTATTACAACTCACTCTTACAATGTAAAATTGTAAGCTCTAAATGAGCATAACAAACCTCACAAAATGTTATAACTCAAGTGCCATCACTCTAAGCAGCCCGATCACCGTCTTGGTTCTCCTGACCTGTAGGATTACCCACTACACCATTTGAATAGTGTACCGGGATTGCAACAATTTTGCAAAGCTCGTATGAGTAAATGAAAGGATTGCATGATTTAAAGTGACAAAATCAACTCAGGCATAAAATCAACTCAAGCATTTTCTTTCTTTTGCATAATAATTGAAGTGCACAACGTCACTTCAAACATCAATCAACTCACGTCTCACAATGACCACTACAACACAACTACACGTTCTCTCTCTAATACGCAAATGTATACTCATGGGCATACGATTCTTATTTTAATCCCCCATGCGGTATATTATAGTCCAAGGCATATGATAACTCACGTTATCCCCCTAGCAGTATAGTGTACTCAAGGGCATACGATAACTAGGGCATATGATAACTCAAGGTTATCCCCCAAGCAGTACAAAGGCAGACAGACTAGAGCTCTAACTGAATTGTAATGTGTCACCTTGGCCAAGGTTCACCTTTACGATAATATTTGCCTCAATTCACTCGACTCCTCATTTAGTTCATCTCAATGACTCAACTATCGCACCTTACTCAATTACTCTATATCAAAATCAACTCAACATATAAGATAATTTATATCTTCTAAAGAGTAATGCTCGAATAATAACTCATTTAACCATATCAATACTTCATCCAATATCACACCATTCAATATTTATTCCACATAAATATTTATATACGAAACCATTCCCTCAGGAATGATTACTAATACGACCATAGTTCACATGCATTAAAACTAAAATTCATTTTATAAATAAATTCATTTTACTTACCTATGGACCGTAGTCAAACAAGTCCATATAATTTAAAACAAATATTTATTTTCATAAAACAATTTCCACAATTTCATAATTAAATAAAATCACCGAATTTCGGTTCGTGAATGAACCATGTGCGATTTACTCACCTCGATAGTCCCGCTGCGTCTTCAATTTAACACAATACACACCAAAACCGCTCACCAAGGAATACCGTCAATCACCTAATCAAACATGACCTTAACTTAGCCAATAACTCAAAAACATACTCAAACGACAATCCAACGGTCGGATCGAAATTAAATGATGATCCAACGGTCAGATCCTCACGGATCGCCTTTAGGATCACCCTCCGAAAATCATTACGAAGAAGTCAGATCCTCACGGATCTCCTTTAGGATCACCCTCCGAAAATCATTACGAAGATCCAACGGTCAGATCTTCCTGAATCGTCCTTACTAACATCTTCACAAATTTATACGAAAATCCGACGGACGGATTCTCACGAATTGCCTTCCTAATCACTGTTTAGCAATTATATGAAGATCCAACGGTCGGATCTTCGCCCATGACCTCACAAAGTCATCGGGACAGTCTTACGATCAACATATTAAAATTTGAAGTAAAACCGATGGTCTAATCTTCGCAAAACGTTAAATAGTAACGTCAAAACGTAAATCCACTATTTATCAACTTTTTCTAAAATAACCTTGTAATATATCAAAACGCTCGTACGGATGCGTAGATCATCGTCCAGATAATATAAACTCAAAATATGGTCCGACGAGCCGCCACAAGCGGAGGTCTGACGGCGGTCAACGCCGGCCAACCACCTCTGATGCAAAAGTCGTCAACTACAAACTTCTTCATTTGAACATGGTGATCATTTTTCATAACTAGCTCAAGATCAGAAAATAAAGGGAAGAGGTCGAAAAGTACCAAAATAGTCTCGGTGGCCGGAAAATTTCTAGAATCCGGCGAGAATTTGCAGAAACCGGCGAGCTATGATTTTGACGTAAAAATTCAACTTTAAGCTTCGATCCCTTCTGGAAAGTTGTTAATAACATCAAGGCGAACTCACTGGTTCAAGAATTACTCAAAACGATGCTCTATAGCTCGAGATATCTTGATCGAAAGTCTCGGTGGCCGGAAAAATTTTAGAATCCGGCGAGAGCTCCGTTCCACGTAAAAACTTCTACAAAACACTTCGATTCCTTCTGGAGGGTTGTTCAGAACTTCAAGGCGAGCTCATTGGTTCAAGAATCATTCAAAACGACGTCCTGTAGCTCGAGATATTTGCATCGTTAGCTCCGGTTTTGTTCTTAGCGGGGTTAACTTGCAGCTGCTGCTACGGGCTGCGCCGCTGTACAAGGACGCTTCTGGGAGCTTCAGTAGGTTGATGCGAGCACGAGCATGAAGTTTGGCAAGGATCAGTGGCCGGTAGCGTGAGATATCTCGATTGGAACCAAAACGGGGTTTTAAACAAACCGGCTCTCCGCCGCCGCTGCCGGCTGTTCCAGGGCGTAAGGCTGCCACTGCCAGCTGCGCAAGGAAGAGACGAAGATGTGGAATGTGGTTTGAGGCCTTGAGGTGACCTGAGGAGAGAGAGAGAGAGAGCTTGGAGAGCCTTTGCTCTGTTTTGAGTTCGTCTCGGTCAAGAGAGAGAGAGAGAGAGAGAGAGAAATGTCTGTTTCTTTCAATCATGCAGACATGTATGATGATTAAAACAACCGGCCTTGAATCAAGGGACACCTTACCTTTTAACAAAGGTGTTTGCCACCCAATTGCTTTGAATAAAAAAAAACAGGTAATTACAATCTACCCTCCTTAAAGAAATTTCGTCCCGAAATTTAAGCGCGCTACATAAAAACCACGTATGGCTAACTCCGTCTTGCATCCTGTCCTCGCCCTCAATTGAGTAATGCTTCCGATACTAAGCCTCCACCAGATATTAAACAAGACAGTTTCAGCCAATTAAGGTTCTATGTAGATCATACATAATACCATCCAACACCAAATATGGCCACATCAATTTCTACTTCAACTATACCACGATTGACTACACTAGCTCCATCATAGATTTTCTTCTTCAGCTAGACTCAAGCAAAAAGTTGCTCCACAAGAATTCTAGGAGATAAGGCTAACCTAACCATCGAATCTCCATCTTTACCAAAACTTTACTGTGAAAAGTTATGTGAAAAGTCTAATTTATTCGTTACTGTGAAAAGTCTAAGGGTTATAAACTTTACTCACCTCATCATTCACCTAAAGTTTTTGAAACTCATCAAGTTAAATTTTTAGGTGAAAGTGTCTGCAATACAAGTTTTGAAGACTTGTCTTCAGATTTTGAAGAAATTGCAGAAAACGAGGGTAGCATAGCTGTATTGCCAAACATTCAAAATGGTTTGTTAAGTTCAGATTAGTTCAAACCCAAAATCTAGTTGAAGGTCAAAATGCAGTAGATAATGTCATAGAGGCTGAAGACCATGATTCTGAAATGGCTGAACAAAATTTAGAATAGGAACAAGTACAAGAAACTCAAGCTGAACCTCAAACTGGACCACCAGCTGAACCACAAACTGGACCACAGCCAGAACCTCAACCCTAACCTGAGCCACAACAAAATCAAATTGTGCAACCTAGAAGATCACAGAGAGTGAGGAAACCAAGGTTTAGAGGGGAGGATGATATTTATGAAGTGTACCTAAATGAAGTTGAGTCTGCATTGTCAGACGACAATGATCCCACTAGTTTTAAACAAGCCACTGAAAGTAGAGATTCTGATGCTTGGACTGACGCTATGATTGCAGAGCTTGACTCTATGTACAAGAATGGAGTTTGGGAGCTAGTGAAGCCAAAAGAAAATCAAAAACCAATTGGCTGTAAATGGGTTTTTAAAACCAAGAGAGATGCCAGTGGAAACATAAAAAGACATAAACCTAGACTAGTTGCTAAAGGTTTCACACAAAAGGAATGGATAGATTTTACAGAAACTTTCTCACCTGTTTCAACTAAAGATTCATTCAGAATCATAATGGCTCTAGTAGCTCATTATGACATGCAATTACATCATATGGATGTAACAACATCCTTCTTAAATGGAGAGCTGGAGGAAGAGATCTTCATGGCACAACCTGAAGGTTTCATTGAACCAGGAAAAGAAAATATAGTCTGTAGGCTTAAGAAATCTATTTATGGACTCAAACAAGCTAGTAGGCAGTGGTATAAGAAATTCGACTCAGTAGTTTCATCTTTTGGATTTTCTGAAAATCTTGTCGATGAATGTGTTTACCTTAAAGTTGTTGGAAATAATTTTATCTTTCTTATCCTGTATGTAGATGACATTCTCCTTGCTAGCAGTAATGTGAAATTGCTTAAAGGTACTAAAGCCTTTTTGTCAAGTAATTTTGACATGAAGGACCTGGGAGAAGCATTATATGTGCTAGGAATTGAGATTAAGAGAGATAGAAAGCAGGGACTGTTGGGATTGTCTCAAAAAATTATATTTCAAAAATTCTGAGAAGATTTGGAATGGAAACCTGTGCTAATGGTGAAGTTCCAATGTCTAAAGGAGATAAACTGACTAAAAATCAGTGTCCTAAAACTGATATTGAGAAAACTGAGATGGAGTCAATACCATATGCTAGGCTAGTAGGGAGTTTGATGTATGCACAAGTTTGTACAAGGCCAGACTTGTCTTTTGCAGTTGGAATGCTATCCTGGTTTCAGTGAAATCCTAGACATGAGCATTGGACAGCTGGTAAGAAGGTTCTAAGGTACCTGCAAAAGACCAAAGACCATATGCTTGTGTATAAACGTGTGAAAAAGCTTGAATTAGTTGGTTTTACATATTCTAATTTTGCTGGGAATTATCCCACATCTATGAAGTCGACCCGTGGTTATGTTTATATGCTAGCAAGTGGTGCAGTAGCTTGGAAAACAATGAAACAGTCATTGACAGCTATTTCCACCATGCAGGCAGAAGTGATAGCTATATACGAAGGAGTGTGTGAGGGATTGTGGATCAAAAATTTTATTTTGGAGACTAAACTGTTGAGTGATCTTGTAACTGGAAGTTTGAAGATGTTTTGTGACAATGAGGCTGCTGTGTTCTTCAGTAAGAATAGCAAGAGGTCAAACAATTCTAAACATATAGATTTAAAATTCTATAGCATCAGAAAAAGAGTTAAAGATGGTGAGGTTGAAATTTCTGGTATTAAGACAGGAGACCAGCTTGCAGATCCATTTACAAAGGCATTATCAGTAGCAGCTTTTAAAGAGCATTCCAGGAACATGGGAATTCAGTCGAGTTTTGAAGATGCTTAAGTTCAGTGGGAGCAAAATGTTTTGAGAAAATTGTTCTTTAGTTTAGTTTTATTTTGGCTTAGTTTTTGATTTTATGTTTTGAGTTATGTAACCGAAACTTTGTATTTCATGTTTTGATTTAATGAAATGAGGTATTTTTCAGTAAATGTTTTGACAGCTTTATTCATTTTGGTAAATTTATGGCTGTTGTAATTTTATTTTATCAGTTCAGTTCAAGTGGATTGTAATATATGCATATATTTAGTTAGAAGCAAACATTGATCCACTGTGTGTAAAGAAATTGTGTTTGCATTGTGATTTTGATATTCAAAATTCTTAGGTTGGACTGTTGTCGAATAGCAACTGCAGATTGATATATAATGCTATTTGATTGCATCACATTACATTTTGAATTCATGTGAAGTGCAGAAATTGTTGCCTTGTGGTCTGGAACGAGTATGCTCATTTGAACATGCCTATTTCTTGATTCCGCAATGGTTATGCATTTTGACAGAATTGAATGGATTTAAAGTACACTTACATTTCAATGCACACTTCAGCTATTTCTGGAAATTGTTTTAATTCAGTTTGTGAATAGACAATGATGGTCCAAGTGGGAGAATGTTAGAACTAAATGGACCTATCATCATCTATTATGCAGAATGCAAATTGGATTATAACTTGATTCATTAATAGGAGTTGTAAGCTAAGTACAATACCTAGAAACCTATTGAGACAATTATATCAGCTCATTGGTTAGGAATCCGATTTAGTGTTGCATTAGGTTTTCTAGTTGTTGGTAACTTGGTTTCTAAGAAACATCTTTATGGGAGGATTCTTAGGAACATAACCAATATATATAGAAGTGTTGGTCCCTGCTCTCTCTGTCACAAAAGCATTAAGTCCTGCCCCATAGAAAGGAGCTTGTATTCAGAGATGAGGAGAAGATCAATACTAGCTACTGTCAATTTGTCTGCAGCAGTGGCACCTAACAATGAAGAAGGTTAGTCTCTAAACTTATATTTGGTTCATGTGGTCTTGATTAATATTCAGTGTGTTTATGTTATTGTGAATTGATCTTGGTCTTGATTTGCGCATTCAGTCTAACATAATCTTTTATGCATTAATCTCATCATTTGTCCAAACTTCACACGATGCATGCCTGGTTATGCGTTGGTTAGCTATCTTCTGGATTGTTGTTTTTGAGCATTGGTGGGCCGGGGTTATTTCATTATCATCAATGAGAGATCTCGCCAAAGTTCCCTTAATTAAAAAACAAGTCACTAGTTCTGGTTCATGATCTTGAAGCAAAGAAAGGATTAAGGGATAACACAAGGACATGCAAAAGTTTATTTGTTTTCCTCGAGAGTGTTCATGCGCTCACTCTTCTATACCTCAATGCACTTATTTCATTGTCCCTTTGATATCATCAGTAAGAGATCTCACCAAAGTCCCCCTATTTGGAAAACAAATTTCTCGTTCTGGTTCATGATCTTGAACCAAAGAAGGAATTGAGGAATAACATGAAGCCATGCAAATGTTCTTTTTGTTTTTTTTCTTTTTCTCCGGAGTCCTGGGAGTGTTCATGTGCTCACTATTTTTCTTTCTCATTCTCAACTGCTTCATGTCTGTGCTATTAGTGCGGAGTTCAGTTGCAGCTTTTAACAATATGCATGTGAACCACATACTGTTAATGCAAGGTGCAGTGTTAACACATGCATCATTGCATGCATCGATGCATTCAATGGCAGAGTCATATTGGGGCACAAAATAAAAAATATTAATCATAGCAAAACATTAAAAAAAAAAACTGTATATGTAATCTATATATTATAATATATGGTACGTATTTTTCTTCGACGAGATTTCATTGGTGTGAAAATCACATGAAAAGTAAAGAAAAGAGAGCTAGAAGAAGCCTATGAGCTAGAAGAAGCCTATAGTCAAAGTTTTAAAAAACGCTAGGCGTTAGTCGGGCGGTGACCAGGGGACTAGTGCCTAGGCGGGGACTAGGCTGTTTTTATTTTTTTTAATTATTTAATTATTTTATGACATAAACTTAATAAACAATAATTTTTAATCACCTAATATAGTAATATGCATGAATTATCTCAAGCCTTCTCAGATTAATTGATAATGAAACTTAAAAAAAGTGAGCAATTAATGATGAAGCTCTAGCTGTCAACCATTACACCACTTCTTTCTTAAAAGAAAAAAGAAAAAAAAAAAAAACAAACCACCTAGTGGCCTAGTGGTTCTTGCCTAGTTGGGTGTGCTCTCCAACCTAGGTTTGAACCCCAAAACTGTCAAAGTGGCCAGGTATTGTGCTTCAATGCACAGTTGGAACATTTCACATGCACCGAAAGAGCTTATCTTGGGCCTAGGAAGCCTTTGGGTTCCCCTTGAAAAAGTCAGAAAATAATAAATAAATAAAAATAAAACCACCCCCACCCCACACGTCTCATGCATCTTCTTCATCTCTCTTCTAGTCTTCTTTCTCATCTCCTGCATCTCTCTTTATCTCTTGGTCTGCATTCTGCATCTTTCTTCTTTCTTTACTCTCTTCTATCTCTTGAATACAAGGTTGCTTGCTAGACATAGTATCGAACCCAGAAATCTTCTTGAGCCTTGAGGACGTTTGCTTTGCGCTTGAAGAATTGAAGACTGAAACTTGAAAACCCAGAAAGTATTCAAAGCACCGTGCCGAAGAGAGAGAGAATAGAGGGAGAATAAAGGGAGAGAGGCTGTGCGGCGAGGTTTGTGTATAGGTTTTTGATCGGGTTTGGTTTTGTGTTTTGTAGAAGAGTTAAAAAAAAAAAAAACACACAGAAACGCCTAATCGCCGACCGCCCAGCACCGCTTAGGCCACCTAGGCGGCCGACTTTCTGCCCAACGCTTAGCTCGATCGACTAGGCCAGAATGAAACGGGGTGGAGGCACCTAGCCTGTTTTTTAGAACCTTACCTATATATATTAGTATTGTATTGTATGGAGATTTCATAGGTATTGTATATTAGTATTGTATTATATGGAGATTTGATAGGTATTATATTAGTATTAATTGTATTGTATGGAGATTTGTATGTTGTCCCTTTTATATACCAAAAAAAAAAAACAAAGTAAAGTATATTGCAAGAGTCAGACTAAGGACCTGGTGTCCGCAGCAAAAGCTGTTGGGCCACTTTGCCAAATTGGCATGTGATAATCCATGTAATCTAAATTGTATTTGTTCAATCTAAATGGGGCACGGGACCCACTAGGCCTTTATGTGGCTCCGCCTCTGGATGCATTTTCAGTCATTCATTCCTTGATACATATAAAATCATATGCTGGAATAAGACATTGGAATAAATCTTCCCTCATTTTTTCTTTTAGTTTATTCAACATTATTTATTTATTTTTATTTAATTGATTTGTTCCGTAAGGGAAGAGTAATTGTTGATGCAAAATTCGGGATGAAATTGGAAATTCCTTATGGAGCAGTAATAGAGAATGAGGTGAGAGCCACCGACACTTATTTGCTTATGTTCTTGACTTGGATGATTGTATGCCAAAATGTTATTTGCACGGTTGCTTTGTTTGCCATGATGTGCCACAAGGAGCGTGGCCTCAGTAATGAAAGCTATATGCATGGGGATTTCACTTGCTTCGATCCGGCGATATATGAATTTTTCCTTTCGTGACCACATCAAAATTAAAGGAAAACAGCACTACAATGTTGGTAGTTGAAACTTAACCAAAACAGATGAAGAACTCGCTTCATAGCACTCCCTTACTTAGGATCCTGCTTCAAGAGTAGTCTTCACTTGCTGAAGGATTTACAAGAATTTAAGGATGCCTCCTCTTTCAAATGGTTCTGTCAATAATATTTTTGGTTCAATTAAGCGGGTACTCATGGGCAAACCTGAAGCTTGGTGTCATAAACACTACGATTTTTTTTTTATATATATAATTAATTGTTTTTTTTCCTATCGGGTCAAATTATGAACACTTTGATGGATGGTTACTTTTGTTCAAATTATGATTACGAGAAGCATTCACTGATACTGTAATTAAAGACCAGAATGAGATAAAAATATATGACATTTTGATCAACATACATTAAGGTTTGTGAACAAAACTGGAGCTTAGTCAATATTATATTTAGGTGTGATCAAATGGATCCGGCTCCTCTAAAGTGAGAATGGTGTGAATTATTTTAATTTCATAAAATCTGAACTCTCTATCTAATCTAAAGGTCCTTACAATTGACACATCACTCTTCCACTAATTATTTATTTATTTTGTTTAATTTCACTTAACTTGCCGTTAACTATCGCTAACTCCAGGAAAAAAAAAAAGTTAAAACACATCAGGTATTATGTCTCTCCTATACGTAATCTCAACCACAAATTCACTTGCTGCTTGCTATTTCTTTGCTCTTCCATGGAAACTCTCACTCACAGAATAATCAAAAGAGGGAAAACAAATGACAGAATTAGAACTAAAAGTCTCTCTAAGTGATGATTTGATCTGACAAACTTCATAACAGGCTGTCGAATTAGCATCGCATAACTTCATTCTCAGAGAGAAACCCTAATGGTAGAGGCGTAGAGCCCAGTAAGGTCATTAGAACTTGCAGAAGATGTTGCTGTATACGGAAGACTCTAATCCACATTAGCTAAATATACAGACTTGAAAGCCACTACAAGAGCGCTAGGCCTGGAATTGATTATAAATCCCCTTATATTCATAAGGGCATCTCTTAACGCTGCACTGTTTCTTAAACCTAAAAATCCATAATCTAAATTAATTTAATTTTAGTCCACATGAAGCATAATCCAAGTGGATTGCTTCATATTGTTTGTTATGATGATGAGGATTATTAGGAGCTTAGTCTGAATCATTGATTTAATGGGGTCTGAAAGTCTGAAACATACAGAACTGCATATTTTGCCCCAGTTTTACCTGAGTAGTCACCAAATAGAATAGCATCCGATTTGTACTATAAACATAGAACGAAAAGCATTGGATTAATTTTCTTGATGAACTTACTAACACACAAAAGTCCAAGAAGTCATTCTATGGTTATTGTGCGGTCATGGAAGCAAAGAGAAATAGAAAAGGAAGCACAAAGAAGCAACTTGAGGATTCGTCTAAAATCCCTAGCTTTATTTTTTTTTTTTTAAGTTAACGGGAAGTTAACTGGAGTTTTAGACAAAAAATTAAAAAAATTGTGGAAGAGTGATGTGTCAATTTCCGAGACCCTTAGATTAGATAGAGAGTTCAAATTTTATGAAATTGAAGTAAATTCACACTCTCCTCACTTTAGAGGAGCCGGATCCTGATCAAATAATGCTCTTGTAGCTTTCATTGTTTTTTTTTTTCTCAAATCTCTGCTATTCCTTTTTTATATTATTCATTAGCCGTGTTTGGTTCGCGGAATCAGGGCCTTGGGAAAGGAAAGTCATTCATTTCTTGTATTTGGGATGGCAAAGGAAGGGAAAATGATTCCCATATGAAAGGAAAATGAGGGGGCAAATGGTTTCCCCCACCCACCCCAGGATCCACTTTCCCTCCCAATTTCTTACATTTATTACAAAATTATATGACTAAACTATCCCTGCTCAAAATCGTCATTTGCTATTTTTATCCACAATACCGTTTAGAATTCTATGTCAAACATGCTTCTTTTTCATGTCTGTAATCCAATTCCAAACGCTATATCAGATAGCAAGAAGAACTGAATGAAGAACTGAATCATTTCACTACCAAAATTAATCTTATTATCATCTTCCTCGTGTAGTAGCTTCCAGGTATGTATCATATATAACTTATTCTTCTCTCATTTATCGCGCTATGCCAGAAAAGTAATCAGACGACAGAGGAGATCTGTCGTCTGATCAAAAAAATTTCTGTTGTCTAGTACGGTGCCGTCTCTTGGGGGTGTCAGACGACAGATTTCCTCTGTCGTCTGAAAAATCAGACAGCATAAAGTTTTTTGGTCATCTGTTGTCTGATGAAATCAAGACATGAGTTAGCTGTGTATTAGTGAATTCAGACGACAGATAAATGTGATGTGATATGAAAACAAATAACAGTTCCTTGTAATTTCTATGATCTAATACTTATTCGAAAGACAGAAAAATGTGGTTTGAATGCTCCAAAGTAAAAGATATGAAATCCTATTTGTTGTCTGAATGGACTTATAATAACAGTTTTGTGTTGTTTTATTCAAATTCCAATAACAGTTAACTGTTATTAGCATTCAGTTCAGATTACATTTATCTATCATCTTTAGTAGCCTACAATAACATTTATCTGTTGTTTTAGTGCACAAGTAACAACATATTTTTTCTTGTATCTGTTGTTCGTAGATATGTCCAACAACATATTTGGATTTCATTTTGTCGTTGCTTTTTATTTCAGAAGACAATTTTCTGTTGTTTGAGTGCACAAGTAACAACATATTTTTTCTTGTTTATGTTGTTCTTAGATATTTCCAACAACATATTTGGATTTCATTTTGTCATTGTTTTTCATTTCAGATGACAATTTTCTGTTGTTTGAGTGCACAAGTAACAACATATTTTTTCTTGTTTATGTTGTTCTTAGATATGTCCAACAACATATTTTAACTTTGATTTAGTGGTTGCATTGTATTTTAGATGACACATTTGTGTTCATATTGTGTGACAACTAGGATGTAATCTAGAAACTAAACAAAGGCCTTATATTATTTAATCTGTCATTACAGCCAAGAAATACATCCATAATTGTCTCATACATAAACCAAAGTACAATAATGTAATTGCAACCAAACACTAGCCTACTTATTCCTAATGGGAGCTTACGTCCTCAAGCCCATGTCTTAGAGCTAACTTCTAAGCCTTCTCATCCTTCTACAACCAATGTCTTGAATCCATTGTTCCATGATGATTGACTGGCAAAACTTCATTTGGCTTGTAAGGAATCGGGCTTCTTTCATGTACCTAGCTTTATCCTAAAAATAAACATAGTTGTAGAAATCAACTTCATGGCTTGTAAGGAATTGATATTGACATGCGAAACATAGAAGGATGTTATGGAAAGTTATCATGCGCTTATATACATATATATAGCATCCTTCTCTGATGCAGCAATATATGAGAATGCCAGTCATATATTCTTATGAGAACATGACACAGCTTAATTTAGCAGTCTTATACTCTATGCTCTATATATCTGTTTCAGATCAGATAAACAAAACAGAAAACAAAGAATTTCGTGCAGGGGGAGGTACCTCAGCAAATGTCATGAGCACACTACTACAGCAAGGTTTGAAGCAGCAGTAACAATAACTACTTTTCTAGATTCCATTTGTCCACCCACCCAACAACTCACAACAACAACAAAAAATTTCAGACAAGTAGAAATCTGGTGTATCAGACTCGAAGAATAATGTTATAAAAAACTGTGAAGGATACAAAGCAAAGAACAAAAAGATGTTGGGCTAAAAGGAAAAATGGAAACATATGAGCTCTATTGTTCTATAAAGTTTCAACTTCATGAGAAGAGAGTATAACAAAGGTTCACATATGTGATATAATTAATATATTCTTGTATAAGCAGCATTCCAGAAAATATATCATTACATATAACAAAATCATTGTGTATGCTCTCAAGATTAGAGGATCTTAATAACTCACAATATATGATTAATTCGTGGACAACTTTGTGAGTACAAATTAACCATGTATCTGAGTACAATCAAATCTAGTATACTCCAATCCCTATAACTACACTGAAATGAAGTGTACCTTTAATTATAATATGAACCACATTCCTACAATTTACAATCGTATCTTAACTGTAAGCTACAGATTGCAACAAACTTATTGAAATTGAAGGCCAAAAGTATAAATATATAACTCAAACATCACCTCAGCTAAGATGCACATTAAAGCATCAAATTGAAGGCCAAACATTACATATTAACACATCCCATAAACACCAACGGAAACTCACCGGTTTCAGCAAGTTGGAGTTTCATCTTCGCTTTTACTCTCTCCGCTACAGACTGTTCATAACACAAGTACATCTTGCATCACTCTTAATTTATCAAAGCTCAAACTATACTGATAAACACAAACAATATATTGTCATTTCTATCAGGACAAAAAAACAAAGCTTCATCAAAATTCATTGCCGAATGGTGGGTTGGTGCATACCTAACCATGAACTTGATTGTCTTTATTCAGACATGATTACTGGTACTTGTCATCCACCTGCATGTCAAGAAATTGTGTAACAAATGAATCAGAAAACAAACCATCCTATGCATAACAAAATACATATACAAAGAAAAGCACTATATTCTCCACAGGTGTAGGATCAAAATTCACTAATTTAATGTAAAAGGGCACGACTCACTACCAGACATCTGGTCATCAAGTAGGGGCATGTATCTTTGCTTGTTGTCTGATATAGCCATGTATTGGAACCTATTCCCCAGGTTGAACTATTGTTAATTCAGTGACATATGCTAAACTACCAAAGAGAATATGATATTAAGACTTCTATGTTTGAGCACATGAAAATGGAATAGGTCACTTGATGATGTACGACACACAACTAGCAGAGAAGCAAATGAAGAGATAGAATATAACCTTAGGGAAATGAAGTAGAACAGAAGGAGAGAAGTAAACTAGGCCAAAATAGAGCCACACTATGACCAGGCTGAATGCATGCAAACGCAGAATAGTAATCGATGTCAGACAGAAGCAGAATAGTATTAGTGCTGAAGTGGAGAAAATATGGTAGCAAAACGTGGGTGGGGCAAGTTAATTGTTTCAAATAGAGCCAAAAAAGAAAGGGCATGCTACTTTCAAATAGACCATCAAATTGTCCCTTGATTGATCAGAGGATGGATCTCCAATTTTGTTAGTCAAATCAAGTCAAGTGAAATTTTGCTGTTAAAAGCAATTAATAGGAAAGGTGTGTACAAGGAATAAATGAGACACCAGTTACCAGACATTAGCAATATATTTTACCCTATATTTTACCAGACATTTCAGCTATATATCATTTCAGTGCTGCAACTGATAGTTTATCTGGAAAATCAAACAAAATTTCTTACCATTTATATAACCCCGTGTGAGAAGGGATAAGAGTGATTTACCTTCATGTCGAGTAAACCAAGGAAATCATCAGTACTCTTTCGAATCTCTGGTAGATTAGAGCAACAATATTGATCATAGCAACCTCCACAGTCCACATAATCGATCTTAGAGGCCCCAAGTTCTTCTTCGTGTACTCGTACAGATTCAATACAAACATCATTATGTAAATCACTGCTAACCCCAAAACCTTCAGGTACTTCAACTCCTTCTGCAACAAAATTCAACCAAAGGAAGAGAATCAAAACAAATCATTCGGGATATAGAACAATGAAACTATCAATTTCTAGCTGCACAGTTTTTCAGAGACAATAAATCAAACAGTTCATCATCAATTTTGGAAAAGGCTCCATTACTAGACTCACCTTAGCTCTACTTGTCCCAGCATTCAAAGGCTTCATTCCCCCAGCGATCTCGTGAAAAAGAAATTCAGAAAAAGATCAAATTTGACACAACTTAAAGTGTAACATTTAGGCAGGAACAGTTTGGCTTTGAGGATTTACGAAAAATTCATTTGTGCAACAATGAAGTTGAAATTTTCCAGAAAAGTTGACATATTTAGGTATGACATACTTAAATTTCAAACTAATCAGAGTTTGAGAAGTAAGGGAAATGATGGATACAAATAGACTGAACTGTCAGGTTTCAGAAAAATATAGCAGTAGCAAATTCAAAATAGAAAATCCACCAAAAATACATTTTGCAACCAATTGACAAGAAATAAATTTTGAAACAACTATTGGAATGTCTAATTCAATATATACAAAGACCATAGGTTAAATGATTCAAATAGAAGTTCAATTCTCAATAGAAAGTTAGAAGACACACTAAAAATTCTAGAACTTTGCCAAAGCAGACCAGACTCAAAAGAAAAATCACTGAAGACTCATTATACATCGAAATAAGGTGAAACTTAGTAGAACAGAAATATATCAAAATTTCACGACATTTGGAGATCAGTAAGTAGGGCAACACAAAGCTCAAAGTTAACAGGTCAGCAGCTTTCTCAGAAAATTCAGCAAAACTGTTTTTACCACAATATGAAGTTTTGATTTTAAAGTTGGTTTGTTTTGAGAGTAAACAAGAGAGACACAACAAAAAGAACTAGCTTACAAGCCAAAAGAATAGCTACTACATTGGAGAGTAAACAAGGGAATACAAAGTGGATGCATGAAGCACTAATACCCCATTTGGGTTTTCATATCCCAAGTAGTACTAACTAAACTAAACCACCTAGAGTTAATTACTGTTTACTCCCCATACTTTTAGGGTTTCGTCGTTTCAGTCCCTGACATTCGAATTTCACCTAAAAAGTCCCTTAACTCTCAATTTCCTCCCAATTCGTCCCTACTGTCAACCTTCAGTCAAAATTGTCTGTTAAGATGATAATGTGGCAACTTGAGTCGACACCTGGCGCCACTTGAGTCGACACCTGGCTCCACGTGGATCCACGTCAGTTGTAAAATGACGAAAACAACCCTGCCTCTATTACGGTGCGTTCGATCTGATATAGTCGAAATCAGATCCTAAACTCCCAAGAAACCCTAAAAAATCAATTTTGTGAGAACGGATCTAATCTCTTCCAAGTTCCAAACTCTCAAAAAACCCAGATCCAGCAACATTGCAAATCGAAAACCCAGAACCCAGAACCTGTCATGTTACTAGGAGCGAGGAAGGCAACCTGAGTCGAAGAAGAGCGCGACGTTTTGTGGTGGCGACATGGTTGCGAACGATGCTGATTTGTGGGTTCCTCGAGCTATAGACCGGGAGAATGAGAAGGATGAAATCCCGATTTATGGTAAGTTTTGGAGGGGAACTATTCATCTCCGATATGAAGGGATTGAAGATGACGAACTCTAGGGTTTTGAAATACAAAATTGGGGGTTTTTAAATTGGTTAGGCCTTCTGTTTTTGGGTTATTGGAATGGGATTGCTGGTAGCTAAAAATGGTTTTTCTTAGTGTGGTGATGGTTTCGAGTGCTAGGGTTTGATTAAAATTTGAGGATATGGTATGCTTTATAGGTTTCTGCCTTTCTGGGTTTCGAGAAAGATGGCTTATTGTATTGAGTGGTAATAGAGATTGTGCCTACTATGTGTGTGGGTTTAATGAATTGAGATTTGCATTCGGTGGTTGTTGAATTTGCAAGGTTGGCTTTTAATACTGTCAAAATTGTGGTTGGATGTGTAGGTTTGGCTTTTAATATTGCTGTTTCTGTCTGGTTTCTGGTTGTGGTCCTAGTTTGGCTTTTAGTAAAGTAAAGAATTGTGCTTGCCTTTGTCTCCCATGTGTGAAGAATATTGGCCCTGTAAAGGCTTTTTTGTTTGGTTCCTTTTTGTTTTCAGCTATTCATGGAGGCAGTTTGGTTAAGTGTTTGCATTGACTAAATGTTTTTGGTTGACCATTTTCATTGACTAACTATTTTTAATTGACCATATGCATTGACCAACCATTTTCATTGTTGAATTTGCAGAACATCCAGACTATTTTACGGTTAAAGTTTATCATGGAGGGTGCTTGAGGCATGGCACATATGTTGCTGGAAAGGTGGATTACTTTGGTAACGTAGACAAGGACAAGATGTCCCTTGTAGAGGTTGACAACATGGCTAAGCAACTGAATCCGGGATATGAACACCAAAGAATCAATTACTGGTATAGGTGTGGGGATGAAACTGATGAGTTGATGAAATTGGAAACAGATGTAGACGTGATGGTTATGTGTATAGCTATTCCCCATTGGCGGTTGATCATACTTTATTTGGACCACATGGAGCTTAAAGGGGTGTTTGGGGAAGAGGATGAGGATTGCTTCATATTTTTGAAGATTTCTTTTTCAGTCAAAAAGGTAGATGTGGGGTGGTCATAGAAGAATTACCGGATGAACCAACAAAAAAAACAGGTGTGGTGATTAAGGAGATATCAAATGAACCAATACTAGGAAGAAGCAAGGGAATTGAGATCAGAGAGGTTGACCAAGACCATGTACCAACTCAAGCAAGAACAGCTTGTGGTCTTAATCCAAAGGACAAGGGAAAACAGAAGCTGTTGGAGTATACTTCAAGTGGTAAGCAAGGCTCAACTGGAGGGAGAGTCACAAGTGGTGGAGGGCAGTCTAGCGTCCAAAGGCAATCTAGTGTGCAAGGGCAGTCTAGTGTGCAGGGGCTGTCTAGTGGTGTAGAGAATTAAAGTTCAGGTCTTCATGATGTAAATATCGATTACTTCAATGCTATTCAGACCTTTGGAGGCTTGGAAGGGGTTTCTGATGATGGGGGCAATGAGGAAGGGGTTTCTACTGAAGATGACAGTGAGGAAGTCAGTTCTGGTGAAGATGGCAGTGAGGATGATGACTATGACCCCCAGGCCAATGATGAGGAGTATGAACAGTATGGTGATGAGGACAATGAGGATTGGATGGAAGAAGTTGTGCATGAAGAAGCTACACAAAGAACACCTAAAGCTGGTGTAAAGCTTACTAGTAGTCAAAGGGAAAGTGAGCAAGAAAATGCGACTGAGATTCTGATGATGAGAATTTGGGTTTTACCATAAAATCCGATGAGGAGCTTGAAGATGAAGGACTGGAATTCAATCCCAAATCCGACATGAAGAAACCCGAATTTAAACTAAAACAGAAGTTTGCCACAGTTCAAGTATTGAGAGATGCATTGAGAGAGCATGCTATTCAAGGTGGATGGGAATATATCTTCATCAAGAATGATAAGACAAGGCTGTGGGTTGTATGCAAGGAGGACAATTGTCCCTTCTTTCTGTTTGCTTCCAAAATGCAGCATGAGAGCACTCTCATGATCAAGGGATATGTTGGTACACACAAGTGCACAAGAAAATTTAACAATAGCATGGTGAAGCTTAGATATTTGACAGCAAAGTTTAAGGACCAGATTGTGGTTAATGAGAGTGTGAAGCCAGGTATGAAAGTTTAAAGTCTAAATGTGTTGTACATTTGTGTTGCTTAATTATGTTTGCAGTTGTGTTGCTTTACCATATATTAAAGTGTTGATTGTTTGTTTTTGCAGAATCTCTTGCAAAAACAATGTCCTCAACCATTCGAGCGAGGGTTTCCAACTCAATGGCATATAAAGCTAAAAGACAAGCTCTATTGGAATATGAGGGAAGCATTCGAGAGCAATATGCAAGGCTTTGTGATTATGGCAGGGAGCTTCAGAGGGTTGATCCAGCAACCTCTATTGATATTAAGTGTAGTTTTCCTAAAGGTAGCAAGAGGCCAGTTTTTAAACGGATGTATATTTTCTTGGGAGCTCTAAAAAATGGCTTCAAGGCTGGATGCAGATTTGTCATTGGACTAGATGGGGCACACCTAAAGGGACCTTTTGGGGGGCAACTGTTAATAGCGGTAGCAATTGATGCAAATAACACATCATGGGTGGTTGCATATGCGATGGTGGAGCTGGAAACCAAGGATGCATGGATCTGGTTTCTGGAGTTATTGGTGAAGGATCTGGACATTGAACATGAAGGAAGGGGTTGGGTGTTTATAAGTGATAAACAGAAGGGTTTAATACCTGCATTTGAAGAGGTAGTCCCAAGGGCTCACATTAGATTTTGTGTGAGGCATATGTGGACAAATTTCACAAAGCTCTTTCCGGGAAAGGTCATGAAGGATCAAATGTGGGCTTGTGCGAAGGCAACCACCTTGCCTTATTTTCAGAAAGAAATGAATGAGATGAAAAGCCTAGATAATGATGCCTACAACTGGATGACATGTACTTTTTTGTGCTTTTACTTGCAATGTTCCATTTTTCTATTTTCTTTACAATATGGTGTTTTTTATCACAACCTAATTGATTATGTTTGCAGCACTCGAGAGACCAGCTATACATTGGTGTCGGGCTTTCTTCAACACAGATGTGGACTGTGACATCATGATTAACAACATCTGTGAGAGTTTCAATGCCTGGATATTAGATGACTTTGTTTGAAGAATTAAGGGTGAAGCTAATGAGACGGATTGCAATGAGGAAGGAAAAAATGGAAGGATACCATAGGAATATCTGCCCTAAGCCAAGGGCTATTATAGAGACAAACAAGGAAAAGGCTGTTGTGGATTGTATTGCAACATTCAATGGTGGAGACATTGCTGAGGTTGACAATATTGAGGGATCAAAGAATGTAGTGAAACTTGCAATGAGGACATGCACTTGCAGGAGGTGGGACTTGACTGGAATTCCCTGCAAGCATGCTATTTCTGCCATTTACATGAAGAGGGAAGACCCTGATGATTATGTGGCAGCTTGCTATCTCAAGAAGACCTATATGAGTATCTATAACAACCTGGTCCAGCCTGTTAATAGCATGGATTTATGGTTTAGAGGTGAGGATCCACCTATCTTACCCCCCCCCCCAATATACAAGGCAACCTGGAAGACCAAAAACAAAAAGATTCAAGTATGCTTCAGAAAAGGTGACAGATGGTGGTGTTAAACTAGGAAGGGTACAAAGATCGCTGAGGTGTTGTAATTGTCGCCAAGTTGGTCACAACATCAAAAGTTGTCAAAGACATTTACCCCCAATAGAAAAGAAGACTGCAACATTGAATAGGAAGAGGAAGAATTCCAATAAGGAGGGACAAACTTCTGAAAATCAGGTAAAATGGGAGTATAAAGTACTTATATGTCTCAAGTAATTGTCATTTGAAGTGTGGTTGTCAATTAACATGGTTATTACTTGTTCCTTATTTGTTACAGTCCAAGAAAGCCAAGAAACAGTCCATGACCAATAATGAATTGAGGCAAAAAGCCAAAGAAAGGGCAGAGTACCAAAGGGTAACCTAATTGATTATCTTTTCTATATCTCCATGTATGTAATGCTCAACCTTTTTTAAACTCTGCTCATGTACTTCTATTGGGTTTTTGTGTATGTTTCCAGAAAAAAAAAATGGCTGCCTTGAAGGCACCAAGGTTGGAAGCAAATAGGTAGGCTCCAAAAGCATCAAGGCATCAACAAGCTGCAGCATCTGCTAAGCAAACTTCGAGGCCTGTTCAAGCTGCATCTGCCCCAGCAGGTTCAAGGCCAGTCCAATCTTCTAAGGCATCAAGGAAGCAGGATACAACAGCTACAAGGTCCTCTCAAAGGATCAAGCAATACTCAGGCAAAGGAGATGGAAAATAGTTGTCGAAATGGAATGGACATTAGGAAGCAGATTATTAATTTTTAGGCATCCTTTTTTTGGGCAACCTTGTGCTGTGACACTTGGTTGCTAGCTCTAATCTTTTGATAAGATGATTAGAGCTATCTTCTACTTGAACAATTATTGAGGATGTAATGCTCAGATTTTTCTTATTTTGGGTAAATTAGATCTCTGTTTTGTGGCTTGCTATTGCTGAAAATACCATGTGTTTTGGGTTTATTATGAATGTAGGTGAATGGTTGTCTTGAACCTTCATAGTTGATGAACCTTAATTGCTCAATTTATGCTTCCAGCTTACTCTGATTGTTTGGGCTATTATGCCATGCTTCCAGCTTACTCTGATTGTTTGGGTTATTATGCCACAAAAAATTAGCAGAAATCATTTTTTGGTTTATGATCTATGTGATTTGGGGATTTGGAGCAACAAAATTGATCAAGTTAGGAGTGAAAAAATGGAAAAATTGAAGCACGGGGTAAGTTGGTCATTTTTCCTTTGAAATTTAATGCACCCAGCTGACTTGGCATGGAAATGACTGCCACCTCAGCGAGATAACGGACTGTTGGACGGAGGGTTGACAGTAGGGACGAATTGGGAGGAAATTGAGAGTTCAGGGACTTTTTAGGTGAAATTCAAAGGTCAGGGACTGAAACGACGAAACCCTATAAGTATAGGGAGTAAGCAGTATTTAATCCAACCATCTATAGTCTAGTTAGATGTTTAGGGTATGACTCTCTGCTTGTCAAATTGCACTTAAAAATCGGAGAGGAAAATGTTCCAACACAATCACACCAATTACATACCAAATCATAATCAAAGCTATAGAGAAAATTTTGCTTTCCCTACCTCAAGCCTTAGCTTTTAGCAGCTAATATAGCAATCAATTGCTACAGCAAATAAAATACCAATTCCTAACACCCATATTGTATTTTAAAAATCCAGCCACCTATACCACATTTACAACAAATCACACCCAAACTCTTGGAAAGACTGAAATAGAACGAACTTACTTGAAAAGATAGGAAATTTGAACTTACTTGAGATAGCTGCATACAAAGAAGGATTTCAGTGTTCTTCACCAACCACTTGGCTCCATCCTTCATAAATCCCACATAGCTGCTGTCAAACTCCTTTTTGAACATAAGCCATCTAAAATTGCAATAAGCTTGTTAATATAATTCTAACAAGTATAATATCCAAAATTAATCCCAAAACAGTTCACATCAGTTCCAAGTACAAAAGAAAATAGAGGATTAATACATTAATACATTTGATAGGCATCGTAGAACCAAAAACACCCAATTTCTAACACCAAAGTGTCAGAAGGAAACAGTACAAACTTTACTGAGCAATTACTTACCCTAACTAGTTTGAAAAAAACATGTTGGAAACTAGAGATGTAGAAATAATCAGAAATCACCATCTAAGTTTACAACCAAAAATTCATAGAACATTGAATCTGAAACCAGACAAAGATATAGCAGCACAAAATAAATGAAAATAACAAAGCTTAATCACCTAGAACAAAGAAAATTAGTTTGACTTGAAAGCAAGAAATAATGGAAAAAAAATTAAATGAAGAACATCAAACACCAAACCTGAAAATACACCATAGAGCAAACCAAGTACAATTTAACAAAAATGTGTAAACTATATCACAAAATTACAACCTCAAATCAAATCGAATCAAGCATTGATTCAATTATTTGGTACCTCGGCCACGTCCACATGCTTCCAGCAACTGGGCTCATCTCCATCTCAATTAGAAGCCTCGTCATCTTTGGGTTTGGCAATACCAAGAGAGCCGCGGAACAGCATAATTTCTCCTCCTTTGGGTTTCTCTTGGATTGAAGAAGAAACCTAAGATTCGGTGATGGCTTCCATCTTCCGGAGACGGAGCTCACCATAGTTGGAGCCAGAGAGAGTGAACTGACAATCGGGATTGACAGATGCTAGGAACGGAGCGAGATCCGCATTCTACATCCTTTCGTCCTTCCAATTACAATTAATCCTTTGAGAGATGAGATATGGGTTTGAGGCACAGCTAAGGCAGAGAGAGAGAATCGGGAAATTTAGGTTAAGATAGAAACAGGGTTTGAGAGAGAGAGACAGAGTATTTAGGAGATGGCAGTAGAGATCGATTTGGGTGGCCTTCTTCTC
Source organism: Rosa multiflora (assembly GCA_002564525.1). NCBI lineage: Eukaryota > Viridiplantae > Streptophyta > Magnoliopsida > Rosales > Rosaceae > Rosa > Rosa multiflora. The sequence goes on from BDJD01002551.1 coordinate 145,848, forward strand.
GAAGATGGAAAGCAAGGAGAAGGACGACGTTGGCTCCATTAATTGTGATCAGATTTGAATAAGGACTGAGAGAAATTGATCATAAGGATTAAAGGGGATTATGTCACTGAAGGTGAAAAAGAGAGAAGGAGAGCGAGTGAGCACAGGTGGGAAATGGTGAACGAGTGTTATGCCAAAAAGGACTTTGAAACAAAATCAGTCAAGCTCACCTTGTTCAGACAACACAATTAAGAAATTTTGTTGTTTGAATAACACTCCATTGACTAGTCAGCTATAGCGTTTGAGCATTTGAGAGGGAAAAGACTAAAACTTGTTGGAGGGAATTTCTGCTAGGGTTCAATATAGAAAATTTCAATCTTTTCAGACGACGTTTAACTGTCGTCTGAATCTAACCATATCTTCAAAATGAAACAAGTATGGTTTTTCTATGTATTCAGACAACACATTTAGTATATCTGTCGTCTAAAAAAATCAGACCACAGAAAATCACCTTTCTGTCGTCTGATAGCTTTTTTGGCATAGTGTCAGTTCATTATATGTGATATATTCATGTAAATGCCTCTCCTTTCTTTCTTCTCTTATATATATATATATATATATATATATATATATATATATATGGGGTTTTCCCCATTAAGATTTTTTTTTTGTTTTTATTATTTTTTTAATACCATTTTACCCTCACCTTTGTTACTTAGAGAGAGAGAGAGAGAGAGAGAATGGAAGAGAGAGAAACCATAGGGGACTTCGCCGGAGTCCGATCACCGGCAGCCAGATTCCGGTCACCGGCCAACTTCGCCGGAATCCGGTCACCGGCCGCCGAATTCCGATCACCGGCTACCACCCACCGGAAAGTTTTTTTGCCCCCAATAGACGTCTATTGCCTCCTAATAGACGTCTATTGCCTCCCAATAGACGACTATCAGCCATGTATTGCCCCCCAATAGACGTCTATTGCCCCCCAATAGGACTTTCAGTCACCAGAATAGGAACTAATCTTTCTAGATTTAGACAAATAAAACTTTGATTAAAGAAAAAAATGAAAATATTACATCAATTTAAAACGTCTATTGCCCCTCAATAGATGTCTATTACCCCCCAATAGACCTTTAATATTACGAGATAATAACACTTTGTTTCTTTTCTTTCCTTCTCGCCTTCTTAGCCTTCTGCCAAGAGTCTTAAAAAAAACAAAACAAAACAAAAAAAGTTGATTTAGGCACCCAGAAATGCTCTGGGTACCAAATTGGTATTGTTGTGCTCCACCTTGCCATTTTGTCTTATACGTAACCTTTTTTAGAGTTTCAATTTTCAAGCCCGTCTTTTTCTTTTGTAGTTGCGCCAGACTTTCAACTTTCTTCTCTTTTTGATTCTGCACTTAATTTGCATCATGACTAGTTGACCACCTGGCTCGAAGAAACAGCCCCCGAGTCTCTTTTTCATATCCTTCGAATCCAATTGCAGACACGTCGCAACACCTCATTTTCATATCACTACGACGCACTCTTCCTCCAATTCCACTCCTCCGGCGACACGAGCACGATCAACAACAAAGGCCCAGAAAGCCCATTTGAAGATCAAAGCGATAGCAGAAGGCCAAAGCTCACCGGCAGCACAAGCGACTGAATCTCCTTCAAGGCCTCCAACGGCTTCTCGGCGTAGCCTGCGGAGCTCGTCAATCAACGATAACACCATTGAAACGTCGCAACGGGGACCTCGCGCTGGAGTTCCTCAACTCGTAGCCTGTGGAGCTCGTCAACCATAAAGGCCAAGCCGTCGTCGCCTTGCTATTTAGGTTCGTTTCGCTGCGAAACGACAAAGCGGCGTTTGAGTCGTCGATTGGATTTGCACCTTCACCGATGTATCACCTCTGTCGACATGATCGTCGGCTTCGTCTCACCGCCGGCCATCTAGACCAGAGATTGAGCTGAAGGCCGTGCGCTGGCAAAGAGAGAGAGAGAGAGAGAGAGAAGGCAGAAGAAATCGCCGGTGAGGGAGGGAGAGAGATAGGAGAGAGGGTATTTGTAATTTATTAATTAAATCGAGGTTAAAACTGTCATTTTATCTTAAATTGTGGTAGTGGGAATAAAATTTTGTTGCTGGGGTAAGTGGAATAGTTTTAGTCTATTTTTGTGCTTTGGGTCAAGAACCCTATATATATATATAGGAATAAGGCCCTTCAACTAAGGGATCCCATTTTTTGGTCTTTTCAAGGGATAGGGCATTAGACTAATTTTTCGATCACATTTCGGCATCTCAACCGTTCAGTGTTTAGGTCCTAATGTGTAGATCATTTCTGCAAATTTTCAGTCAAATCAGTGATCGTTAAGGTATCAAACTAGATTAAATCAATGGACGAACCAAATCTGTCAAACTTGAACCATTCATGCTTTTATAATCTTAAATCACTGTTTTGAATGCCTTAACGATAATCAATTTGGTTGAAAATTTACAGAAGTGATCTACACATTATGACCTAAAAACTGAACAGCTGAGGTGCCAAAATATGATTGAAAAGTTGGTCTAATGTCCTATCCCTAGAAAAGACAAAAAAAAAAGTATCACTCACTAGAAAGGCTCTGATATGTATATATATATATATATATATATATATATATATATATAATATGCACTATGCATTTGGTTTTTGATTTCTGTGCGTTCATATATATATATATATATATATATATATAGTTTGTTATTGATTTGCCCTCTGTTTGGGGCATATGTAATCACTTTTTTTTTTCTATAAACTTGAACAAAATAGGTAGTACCTAGATTGATATAGAATACTTTCATTGATGTGTTTGGTTGAAGGATTGAACACCTAGAAACTTGATGATCATAAAAGCATGTTTCAGATTTTTTCCATTTGAGTATCTGATATATATATATATATATATGTGTGTGTGTTATTAAGGATTTACTTAATTTATCATCATGATATACATTATGATGTATATCATTGCGAAACGACATTTTCAAAAGTATGGATTGAAATCACAATCTATTTATGATGCTTTTTCAAGAATTGAAAATTTTCAACGAATGGTGTATGCAAGCGATATAAGATGCATAAACAGTCTCTACATGGATAGGCATACATTTAACATATTGTGCTCTATGTTACGCACATCTAGTAAATTAAGAGACACAAGAAATGTATCTATAGAGGAAATCGTAGCTATGTTGAGTATGTTCTTGCATATTCTTGCACACCATGAAAAAAACATAATCATACAAGATAGAATTTTGTGTTCTAGGGAAACAATTAGCAAATATTTTAATGGGGTATTAAGAGCAGTCCTATGTCTACAAGGACAATTGTAAAAACACCAGAACCTGTGTCAGAGAACTCATATGATGAGAAGTGGAAATGGTTTAAGGTACACAACAATCTGTTATTTTTTATTACACTGTGAAATTAAAGAAGAAAATACATTCTAAGATGTTTATTATTGTAGAATTGTCTCGGGGCGCTAGATGGGACCTATATTAGAGTACATATGCTAGAAGAGGACAAGCCTAGGTACCGAAGTAGGAAGAATGAAATTGCTGCAAACGTCTTGCGAGTATGCTCTCAAGATATGCAATTCATTTATGTTTTACTGGGTTGGGAGGGTTCGGCTGTTGATTCACAAGTACTACTTGATGTCATTACTAGGAGACATGGGTTCCGAGTCCCCAATGGTGAGATGATATGAAAAATTACTTTTTTATGGCCTTCCATCTTTATATTAATTTTTCATCAAAGTAATTATATTTTCACTTTATTCAACAGAATATTACTACCTTGTTGATGTTGGGTATCCAAATGGGGAGGGGCTTCTTGCTCTATATAGAAGCCAGAGATATCATTTAAATGATTAGAAAGAAGGATACCAACCTACCACCCCCGAAGAATTTTTTAATATGAAGCATTCATCTGCTAGGAAGGTGATAGAGATATGTTTTGGGTTACTTAAGATGCGTTGGGCAATTCTAACAAATAGTATATGGGAATAATGTATTGCTTCTATTCATCTCTCAAGGAGATTTATATAGTATTACATCTATGTACACAAAAGAAAGGAATCAATCATAATATAAGTCAACTATAGCACTAATGCTAATTGACACAAAATAAATCTAACTGATACAGAAATTAAATCATAATAAAGTTAATTGATATAGCTCATGTCAACACTCCCCCTCAAGTTGGTGCATAGATATCTCGAATGCCCAACTTGTCAAGTGAGCTGTGGAAAACCTTACCAGAAACAGCTTTTGTTAGAATATCTGCAAGTTGATCTCCAATCTTCACATGGGGTACATCAATAATCTCTGATTCCAGCTTTTCATTAATAAAGGGTCTCTCCATTTCAACATGTTTTGTTCTGTCATGTTGAACTGGATTATGTACAATGTCTATAGTTGCTTTGTTGTCACAAAAGAGATTCATAGCCTGTTTAGGCTTGAATCCTAAGTCCTTCAGTAAGTTACGTAGCCATAGCATTTCATAAACACCTTGGGCCATTCCTCTGTACTCTGGCTCCGCACTAGATCTGGCAACTACTTTCTGATTCTTGCTCCTCCATGTAACAAGGTTACCTCCCACAAATATGAAGTACCCTGAGGTTGACCTTCTATCAATGATACATCCAGCTCAATCTGCATTAGTGTATCCTGCCACCTCCAAATGATTATTTTTAGAAAACATGATCCATTTGCTTACATTTTTCATTTGTTTCTTCATCAAGAGCAGCTTCCAAGTCAAAACCATCAAAAAAATCAATATTAAGAGAGGAAGTAAGAGCAAGATTTACCTCTTCATTTTCAGATTGAGAGCCTTCATCACTATCACTTCATGTGGATTTTAAAGCCTTACTACCACATGAATTATACTTCTTGTTGCCACAATTGGCAGCAAGATGTCCAATTCCACCACACTCAAAGCATTTAGGTTTGTTAGGAAAAAATTTCGATGAGTTTCCAAAAGAGTTTTTGTTTTTAAAAAAGATTTTGAACTCTTTTGTCAACACAGCTAAATCCACAGAATCATCAACAATATAATCTTTCTTTTTAACAAAAGAGAAAGCAACACTTTTTACCTTTTTCTCGGGTTTAATCCTCATCTCAAAGGTTTTGAGATTACCTATCAGTTCATGGAGAGCTTCCTCTATAACTGTCTGTTTGAATTGAAACTTTGATGAAAGAGACATAAGAATTTTCTTGACGATTCTATGCTCTTCAAAAGAATCACCAAGACTGCGACAATGACTTGTCACATTTAGAAGAAGAGCATGAAAGTCATCTATTGATTCGTCCTCCCCCATTTGCATGTTCTCAAACTCCAAGACAAGTCTCTGAAGCTCCTAACCTCTAACCTTTTTATTTCCTTCATAAGTGACCTGAAGAAGATCCCATGCTTGTTTAGCCGTATCACAATGGCTGATTCTCACCCTCTCCTTCTTGGATAAAGCTGTGTATAAAGAATTACATGCCTTGAAATCACAACTTCGATTCTGAACCTCCTCTTCTGTCTATTCCTTCCTAGGCTTAAGAACTCTTGCAGATGTCCCTTCTACTTTCTTTTAGCCTTCAGCCTTGGTTGGGTGTTCTCATCCAGTCTCAACTATATTCCACATATTTTCATACTGAGAGTAAAGGAATGCCCTCATCATGATCTTCCATTGTGAGTAATCTTCACCATCAAACAAAGGGGGGCAGTTTATCGAACTGGAGGCTTTGTTATATTCACGTTCCATCATGTCCTCGGATCTACTAAAAAGCTTTAAAACCTGCTTTGATGCCAAATGAAAATACTTGGATGAAACGTTTTTATGGAAAATGGGGATTGATAGGCACGTTTCAATCCTTACTGGGCAGAAACCAAAAATTTCACATAGAACACCGAATTTTTTGTTACGCAGTGAAAACCTCAAATATGAGATTAAAAACACTGTGGGGCTCTTACTCTTGAGAACCCAAAAAGAACAATTAACTTATAATGAAGGATATGTTCTTTACAAAACTCAAGTAGTAGCACTCAATTAACTACACTCGCTAGACAAAACTAACAAGAAGTTTGTCTTCAATCTTGAACTCCTTCTTCACTTGAACGATTACCAATTATCGCTCTTCTTTCTTCACAGCTTCTCTACGAACAAATGACCAAGAACACTTAAACATGGACTAAGTGTTTTTACCCTTATGATAACTCAATCTTAAGCAAATAAGCAAGACTACTCAAATAATTCTTGTATCAATGGTTCACACATATGGACGTCTCTTTTATTGAATATATTCAGAACCAACGTGTGTTCCAATCAACCAAGATTCTACCCTAATTATATTCCTATTAGGAAACAAAATATTTTTGATTAAAGATAACTAATTAAAAACACCAAATCCTAAAATACCTAGGATTTCAATAATCGGATTTGATCAACAGAAAAATATCGGGGATTGCAACATATATTGCAATCCCATGCTTATGCATGAGATGCATTTACCTGAGTTTCTCCTAGATTAGTAAACTGGCTTTGTAAATGGGCTTTGTCACAGCTTTGTATGGGAATGCCAACATGACATGTGCAAGTATTGTACCTACACACGTCCTATCCTGAGCAACATTGGTGAAATCACACCAAGCTTGATATTCATGTCTCTTTCTGGAAACCAACTTATGGGAGAATTCCCTGCTTCTATGGGCAAAATGCTGGATCTTGGAGCCATTGATCTTTCAAATAATATATTAAATGGAAGCATTCTGCCTAGCATTGGAAACTTTTCTTTTCTAAAGGTTCTAGACCTTAGTAAGAACAATCTCTCTGGGAGTATTATGAAAAACAATAAAGATTGATTTGTTGGAGATATCTTGCTCTATTGATCAGTATAACATATATACAAGAATACAGTTTGATTCTAGGATACAAAAGGGAAAACTATTCTAGCCCTATTAATGCCTAATAACACAGAATCAATGTGATGATTCAGATTGAATGTGTTAAATGTTGACAGCTATACTAAGCTAATTTTGCTCTACTTTCCAACACTCCCCCTCAAGTTGGAAAGTGAATATCCTGCACACCCAACTTGCGAATCATAAGCTCGAAGTCCTCTTTGCCAAAAGCTTTAGTCAAAACATCAGCCAGTTGATTTTCAGAACTCACAAACCGTGTCTCCACTGAACCATCTTGGATTTTATCCCTAATATAGTGACAATCCATTTCTATATGCCTTGTACGTTCATGAAACACTGAATTTGCTGCTATATGTAAAGCAGCCTTGTTGTCACAATAGAGCAATGCCGTTTCCTTATGTAAAATCCCCAAGTCTTGAAGCAAATAATGTAACCAAGTCAACTCACAGCACGCTCCTGTCATAGCACGATATTCTGCTTCAGCTGAAGAAAGAGAGACTGTTTTCTGACGTTTCAACCTCCATGAAATTAAAGAATGCCCTAGGAACACACAATACCATGTAGTAGATCTTCTTGTAAGTGGACATCCTGCCCAATTTGAGTCACAAAAAGCTCGTAGCCAAAGATCACTATTTGAGGAAAAGAACAAGCCTTGACCAGGAGCTGACTTAAGGTAGTGTACCACTCGCAAAGCTGTCTCCCAATGAGCTTTTCGAGGCTGATGCATAAACCTGCTTAATATATGAACATGATATGTAATATCTGGCCTTGACACTGTGAGATAAATCAATCTTCCCACTAAACGCCTATACTTCTCTGGATCTTTGAGTAACTCAGTCTTATCTGACAACTTTAATCCTCGTTCCATAGGTGTGTCAACAGGGGCAGCACCCAATAATCTTGCATCTTTTATAATTTATAACGCATACTTGCGCTGACAAAGAAATATCCCTTTCTTAGATGCTAAAACCTCAATGCCAAGAAAATACTTTAAACTGCCAAGATCTTTCAAACGGAATGTTTTATGCAAAAATTTCTTGACATCAGCTATACTCACAGGATCATTGCCAGTAATTAACATGTCATCAACATATATCAATAAGATTGTAAAAGACTTGCCTTGCCTCCTGGTAAAAAGAAAGTAGTCTGCTCTAGATTGCACAAAACCAGCAGACCGAATAACTTCTGAAAATCTAGAAAGCCAATGCCTTGAAGCCTGTTTCAGACCATACCAGGATTTATGCAACCGACAAACCAAATGCTCCTCCCCCTGTCTCAGGAGCCCAGGCGGCGGAGACATATAAATTTCTTCATCCAGGTTGCCATGGAGAAAAGCATTGTTGACATCGAGTTGAGAAAGTGACTAACCACGAGACGCAGCTAAGGCAAGGACACAACGAACTGTAAGAATTTTAGCAGTAGGAGAGAAGGTCTCCTGATAGTCAATACCGGCCAACTGCGTGAAGCCTTTGGCCACCAACCTGGCCTTGTATCTTTCAATCAAACCATCAGACTTATGCTTGACCTTGTAAACCCATCTACAACCAATTGGAATCTTCCCAGGGGGTAACGTGGTAAGGGTCCACGTACTATTGGCCTGCAAGGCCTCCAACTCGGATAGCATGGCATCCCTCCATTCGGGAACAATGGTCGCCTCAGAATAAGAGGTCGGTTCAGGGATGGCACTAAGCTGAGCAACAAAAGAGGAGTAGGCAGGAGTATAACGATGATAAGAGATATAATTTGTCAATGGATACCGCATACCTTTGGTAGGACCTGGCGGGAAGGAGGACTATTGGGAAGTGCAAGTGTTGGACTGAGGTTTGGCGAAGTTGATATTGGCGAACCGAGTCGGAGGCGCAGTGGAGCGGGTGGAGCGACGGAGAGGTGGTGGACCGGGAGGTGAGGGAGGAGGAGACGGAGAAGATAGAGGGGATGGGGACCACCCTGGCACTGGGGATGATAGGGGGGTAGGAACAGGGGAGAATGATGATGGAGGAGGGACGAGGGATGGTGGGGCAGGCAGCTTGGGTCGGCGGGAATACTGACAAAGAGACACTGTGGGCAGGACAGGAGGAGGCGGAGGTGGAGGTGGTATAGAGGAAGTACCAAGATCGACGTCTATGAAAGGACGGACAGGTGGAGAAGAAGAAGGAGGCGGAGGCAGGTTGACCTGGGAGTCATAACTAGAATAAAAAAAGAATCAGGGAGAAGTGGAAGTGGGCCTGGGTCATGGGCCAACGGGGCAGAAGGAAGAGTGGGCTAAGTGGAGGCATAAGGAAACACATCTTCATGAAATATAACATCTCGACTTGTCAAAATTTTCTTCGTCGATAAGTTAAAGAGTTTAAAGGCTTTTTTGTCCCACCGGTTAACCAATGAAAATGGAAGGAATTGCTCGGATGTCAAATTTATGAGTGGGGTGCACATTAGTGGCATAAGCTAAGCAACCAAAAAACCGAAGGTGGGAAAAAAAAAGGTGGTTTTGAGTAAAGAAGCTCAAAGGGAGTTTTGGAAGAAAGGATGGGTGAGGGCAACCGATCGATTGATTATATGGACGGCTGTGAGAACACACTCCCCCCAAAATTGTGGAGGAAGATGAGCCTGAAATTTTAAGGCACGAGCCACCTGGATAATATAAACACAAGAATGTTGGAAGACAACATTATCATGAAAAAAAGAGCGAAGTGAAATAAATTCACTACCATTGTCACTTCGGAAAGTTTTAATGCGAGAGTCAAACTGAGTGAGAATGTGAGAAAAAAAAAACGCTTCAAAAGTGGTTGTGTTTCATCTTTGTGCCTCATTAAGAAAACCCAAGTAAATCGGGTGAAATCATCCACAATAGTAAGAAAATAAAAGGCACCAGAAAGAGAAGGGTGTCGATAACGACCCCAAATATCACAATGAATTATTTCAAATGGTCTTGTAGAAGAAATAGAACTAGAACTGAATGGTAATCGACTCTGTTTAGCCAAGGGACATACATGGCAATTATTAATTGGCTGAATGGAAAAATGCAGAAAATGCTTTGCTATGTGACTTAAACATGGAGAAGAAACATGACCCAAGCGATTATGTCAAAGATTGGTAGAGGAAATGGCAAGGTTGCAAGATGATCTGGAAGGTCTGGTAATGGAAGGTTTGGTTTGTTCCGCCGCTAGTGCCACCAAATAGTATAGCCCATCACGTTCTTTACCTAAACCAATCGTCCTCTTCATAGCCAGATCCTGCAAAACACACCAATAGGGATAGAATGTCACTAAACAATTCAGACCTCTTGTCAAACGGCTAACCGACATTAAATCCACTTTAAACTTTGGCACAAACAGTACATCATGTAGATAATATGCGGTACTCAGAGGCAAAGAACCTGTGGCTTCAATATGCACTTTTTCTCCACTAGGTAGCAAAACAAGCAGTAATGCATATTTTTTATTTTTATTCAATAATTTAGAGCACGAAGTAATATGATCTGCCGCCCCGCTATCAATTATCCAATTGCGGGAAGCGACTCTAGACAAACCTGGCTGCGTTACTGCATTTTCTTTGAAACTCGATTCAGTATTTGGATTGGGCTTTTGGGCTTGTTGGAGAGTAGCTAAAAACTGCTTGAATTGGGCTTCAGATAAAGTAATTTCTGATCTATTCTCCTCTTCTACGATGCCTGTCGCACTAACCTGGTTAGCAGATGGAGAAGGCGCGACTGGTGCAGCAGTGTGCTTCTTCAGGAAATTTCCCGATCCTTGCTTTGCTTTGGGATGACCTGGAGGAAAACTAATCAAGTGAAAGCAAGTTTGGACCCAATGTCCTGGATCACCACAATAGGTACAGTGCGGCCTTCCCCTTCCTCGACCTGAACCAAAACGTGCGGTGAAGCAGCGTTCTGCATCCTTACCGATCTAAAAATTAGGTCGGTCACCACGACCGCCTCTACTGCCATTCTGGTTCGGCCGGCTGCCACTTCGAACTGCCTTGGCAGCGGCACTAAATTGGATTCCGCAGCTACAATGAAACGTTGCTTTTCTTCTTGTGCAACCGCAGCATATGCTTGTCTGACACTTGGAAGGGGGTTCATCAAGAGGATTTGACCGCGGGTTGCACTGTAAGTCTCATTTAATCCCATCAAGAACTACATAAGCTTTTGTTGATCTTCTTGTGCTCCTTGTGATGCTTCTGAATAGGTTGCCAATTCATCCCATAAACTTTTCAATTTCGTGTAGTATGCTGAAACTGATTGTTGTTCCTGCCTGAGTGAAGCGATGTCTCGCTGAATTTCAAATATGCGAGGAGCATTGCCTTGTGAAAAAAGCTCACTTAGATCTTCCCATACCTCATGAGCTGTCGGATAGTAAATGATACTGTCAGCAATTTCAGAACTGACTGTGTTAACGATCCATGAATGGACCATGTCATTGCATCTTGACCAAGTCGCATATCCTTCTGGATCAGCTTTGGGTGATGGAGCTTTGATTGAACCATTCACATTCACAAAGCCGAGCTTGTTTTTAGAATTGAGAGCCAATGTCATAGCCCTCTTCCAACCTGTGCAGTTGTCTTCATTCAATGGTTTGGAGACTAAGACCAATCCTGGATGGTCTGAATGGTGAGTGAAGAATGGATTTGGGATATCAGATGTTGAATTAGTGGACTTGCTAGAATTGGGTAGTGGTGATGGGACTTTATCACCAGCCATGGTGATTGTGATTTCTGTGAATTTGTTGTTGGGAAGGCTAGAGAAGAGTCAAAATCATGAGTCATGCTCTTATACCATGAAAAACAACAAAGATTAATTTGCTGGAGATATCTTGCTCTATTGATCAGTATAACATATATACAAGAATACAGCTTGATTCTAGGATACAAAAAGGAAAACTATTCTAGCCCTATTAATGCCTAATAACACAGAATCAATGTGATGATTCAGACTAAATGTGTTAAATGTTGACACAAAATCAATGTGATGATTCAGATTGAATGTGTTAAATGTTGACAGCTATACTAAGCTAATTTTGCTCTACTTTCCAACATATTCCCAACTCTTTAGGTCAGTTGATGTTGACTTGTGAGTCATGTTGTGTAGAACAAGTTTACTTGCATATAATTTTGTAGAAGAAGGAAACTTAGAGGGCAAGTACACTTGGAGAACCAGTTTACTTAGAGATCAAGATGTGTAATGTAGTAGTGTAGGGCTTGTATATATAACCCCATTTACCCCATTGAATCAATATGAGAAAATTCATCACTCACAAATATCTCTTCCTTTCCATTTCATATTTTGACTTGGTATCAAAGCTAAGATCCTAGAGGACTTTGTCTCTTTGTTTTTCCTTCATTCTTCTTTCCTCACACTCTAGAGTAAGATTGTTCCTTCCTCTAATTCAGAGGTTAGGATTGTTCTCTATCTTTTAGAAGGTGAATTTTATCCTTGTAACGTCGACCTTACTCGCCCAACACCACTAGGTCTATCCAATTAATGCGATGTCTAGGCCAAGGATCGAATAAGAGAAAAGTAACCGAAAGGTTGAAAAGTGAGCATTGCTCCACTAAAATCTTAACCCTCCTTATCTGGTCGCATTAAAAGGAGTTACCTTAAGGTTGCGCTATAGGCAACACCCAAGGATAAGATTTCTTTTCTCTTTACTTAGGAAGTACTGCTACTTCTTGACTAGTCGATTAATCCCTCTCGACTTGTCAAACATACTTTCTGTCTCAATTTTGCTGTATATTGTTTTTTCGTCAGTATTCCAATGGCTGGCCCTGATGCTCCACTTCTAGAAGGAGGGAATACCAGCAATTCCGGTATTCAAAAAGTTGAAGTCTCAGTTCAAAACCCAGATTCTTGATCAGGTTCATTCAAAGGAGCAAAACTAAATGCACCTGGGAATTATAGGACATGGAAGAAGATGATTTCTGCTCACCTTCGTGGAATCCATAAGATGGGTCATGTCATCGGTACCATTAAGGCACCGGCGAATGAGGAAAGTGAAGAGTATGTCAAGTAGGAAGATGCTGATGGACTTGTACTGTCAATTCTGTACAAGGCCAGGACTGATGAGGTGATCCAATTGATCATTGGGTGTGATACTGTTGCAGAAGTTTGGAAGACGCTCAATGATCTCTATCTGAATGAATTTGATTTTTCCCAGATCTATGAATTGTTGTGCAAGGCAACAAGGATGAAGTAGGATGGGCAAGCAGTTTCAGTGTTCTACACCCAGCTGAAAAACATTTGGGCCGAGATTTATCAACGGCGACCAAACAAATTGAAGAATGTTAAGGATATTACTTGGTACCAGAAGGAGAAGGAGTTGGAGCGTGTGCACCAGTTTCTGAGTGGATTAGATTCTAGACATGACAGTGCCAAGGGAGAGTTGTTGCGTCAGCAAGAGCCTCCCTCCCTCACTGAGGCTTTTACTTACATCCGAAAGGATGAGTCTCAGCAAGATAGCCCAAAGGCAGCTCATTCTAAAATCTCCAGCCTAACAATCCAAGCTAAGCCCCCTCGGGCTCAAGGTCCACCTCCTGGCTTCAGTACACCACAATCAGGATTACATCCCATGACTCAGGGTTCTTCTCCAGGCAGTTCTGTATGTCAACATTACAAACTGACTGGACACACCAAGGAGACTTGTTATAAGTTGATTGAGTACCCTGCTGGATACTTCAGCAAACCCAAACCAACTGAACCTCCAGGTAGAGGAAAGGCAGTTGTTCATCATATTTAGAGTTCAGATTACTTTGGAGTCGTTGGGCAAGATCATACCACAGGCAGTGATGGCCCTCCCTCAGCCTCAATGGTTGCTAGAGGTACTGGTAAGATTGGTATGGCTTTAAAACTTTCTAACTTTGTAGGTTCAGATACTTGGATTATTGATTGGTGCTTCAGATCATATGACCTATGATAAGAAGTATTTCATTACCTTATCCACACCTAATGTGTCATATGTTACAAATTCCAATGGTGGATCATTTCCTGTCTTAGGAGTTGGGTCCATAAGAGTCACACCTACCTTAGTATTGCATTATGTATTGTATGTACTAGACTTGCCTCACCACTTAATCTCAGTTCCCCAATTGAATACTCAATCCTTGTGCTCTGTGACATTTTTTCCCATGTATGTGGTGTTTCAGGATCTTCTAACAAGGGAAGTCATTGGCAAGGGGTATATGAGGGGGAGACTATTTCATTTGGATCAAGCTTATGCCGGGGAGAGACCAAGGAAGAATGTCCCAGTTGCTTTGAATTTAACTTTGACTTCTAGAGAGCTTAATGAAGTCTGGTTATGGCATAGACGCTTAGGGCATCCTTCATTCAGTGTAATGCGTAAAGCTATGCCCTCTTTATTTGTTGGCATTGATGAGTCGTCCTTACATTGTGAAACTTTTGTATTGGCGAAAAGCCATAGAGTCAACTACCCATTGAGTCTTTCTAATAAAAGTTCTATGCCTTTTGAGATTATTTACTTTGATGTGTGGGGACCTTCCAGAGAACCCACTGTTTCTGGAATGCGTTATTTTGTCTTGTTTATGGATGATTGCACTCGATTATCATGGGTAGCATTGCTTAAATCTAAGGAAGCTGTGTTTTTTGCCTTTCAAGCCTTTCAAAAATTGATTCAAACACAGTTCAATGGTCTTATCAAAGTTTTTCGTTCTGATAATAGGGGGAGTTTGTTAATCGTGATTTTCAGGAATATTTCCAAGAAAAAGGTATAATCCATCAAACCACTTGTCCTCAAACACCTGAACAAAATGGTGTGTCTGAGCGTAAAAATCGTCATCTTCTAGACATAGCACGAGCATTACTATATGGTGCTCACATGCCCAAGTATCTTTGAGGTGAGGCGGTTCAGACTGCCTCACATCTTATTAATCGTCTTCCTTCCAGTGTTCTTCAGGGGCGCATTCCCTTTGCAGTCCTGTCAACCCATGTCTCTATTCCTTCCTTCCATAATCTTCCTGCTCGTGTCTTTGGTTGTGTTGCCTTTGTACATATACCAAAAAATCAGAGGTCAAAGTTGGATGCCCGAGCTCTCAAATGCGTCTTTGTAAGCTATGGTTCTCATCAGAAAGGCTATAAATGCTATCACCCACCTACACGAAAGTTCTATGTCACCATGGACGTGTCATTTTATGAAGATATGTGTTATTTCTCCACCCAACAACACCACTCTTCAGGGGGAGAATGAGTTTTTTGAAGAGATATTTGTTGGTGGAAAGTTGAAGATGAATAAAGACGTAGAAGAAGAGAGTACTGACGTCCCGAAGTTGACTAGTCAAATTTCCCAAATCGACTAGTCGATAGGGGGAGTCGACCAGTCAAATGAGGAAACCGGCGAAATGGGCAGAAGTGTACTAGACCAATCGAAGGAAATTCTAGACCAGTCATTTTCTGAAGAGGACTCTATTCTAGCTTCCCCCTCATCTGATACTTCACCCCCTAATGCAGAACTTTCTGGTCCAGAAGCTCCATCTCAGGTGTGTCCAGTATCTTCACCTGATAACCCTATAGAGTCTGTATCTTCTACATATGTGTTACCTAGTAGGACTACCCGTGGACAACCAACAAAAAAGTATGAACCTTCCATAACTACTAAAGCCAAATATCCAGTAGCTAACTTTGTGTCACACCATAGGTTATCTAAACCTTATGCATCATTTGTGAATCAAATATCCTCTGTATCTATTCCTAACAAAGTGCAGAAGGCTTTGGGAGACCCAAAGTGGGCCAAGGCAACGGAGGAAGAAATGGAGGCATTAGAAAAGAATCACACCTGGGAACTTGTACCACTTCTTCGTGGTAAAAAGATTGTTAGGTGTAGATGGATTTTCACTGTCAAACATAATGCAGATGGCACAATAAGTAGGTATAAGGCGAGGTTGGTGGCTAAGGGGTTCACTCAAACATATGGGATTGACTATGATGAGACTTTTGCTCCGGTAGCCAAGATGAATATTGTTCGGGTATTGTTGTCACTTGCAGCTAATCTGAATTGGTCACTTCATCAATTTGATGTAAAAAATGCTTTCCTTCATGGGGAGTTAACTGAAGAAGTATACATAGGTCTTCCTCCTGGATATGCATCAGATACAAATGATGATGTTGTTTGCAGATTGAAGAAATCCCTTTATGGACTTAAACAGTCACCCTGGGCATGGTTTGGCAGATTCACTCAATCCATGAGATGCTTTGGATACAAGCATAGCAATTCAGACCACACCTTATTCTTAAAGCACCAAAAGGGGAAGGTAACTGTGCTTATTATATATGTGGATGATATGATAATAACAGGGGATGACTTGGTAGAAATTGAAAGTCTTCAGAAGAAGTTGGCTTCTAAGTTTGAGATGAAGAATTTGGGAGATTTGAAGTACTTCTTGGGGATTGAGGTAGCCAGGGGGAGAGATGGCATCTTCTTATGTCAGCGAAAGTATTTGTTGGATCTCTTGGCAAAGACAGGTATGTTAGATTGTTCTCCAATTGACACTCCAATCCAACAAAATCACAAACTAGCAGAATATCATGATCAGGTTCCAACTAATAAACCAAGATACCAGAGGTTAATGGGACGCCTGATATATTTGTCACACACTAGACCTGATGTTGCTTATGCAGTTAGTGTTGTGAATCAGTTTATGCATAATCCAAGTGAACGGCATATGGAGGTAGTGGTAAGAATCTTGAGGTACTTAAAGTCAGCACCAGGAAAAGGTTTAATGTTTTCTAAATGTCAGCACCTCGATGTTAGTGGATATACAGATGCAGATTGCGTCGGTTCTATCACAGACAGAAAGTCTACATCTGGGTACTTCACCTTTGTGGGTGGAAACCTTGTTACCTGGAGAAGTAAGAAGCAAAAGGTTGTTGCAGGGTTAAGTGCTGAAGTTGAATATAGAGGTATGGCACATGGAGTGTGTGAACTTTTGTGGCTACTAAATTTACTTCAAGATTTGGGTTTTAAGCCTAAGTCAGCAATGCAATTGTACTGTGATAACAAAGCAGCTATTGACATATCACATAATCTTGTACAACATAACCGAATCAAACATGTGGAAGTTGATCGACACTTCATTAAGGAAAAGATGGATGCAAAGTTAATCTCCTTTCCTTTTGTTCCAACCGAGGAGCAATTAGCGGATATACTTACCAAAGCTGTATCTAGCAAGTTGTTCCATGACTCACTAGGCAAGTTGGGTCTTCATGACATTTATGCCCCAACTTGAGGGGGAGTGTTGACTTGTGAGTCATGTTGTGTAGAACAAGTTTACTTGCATATAATCTTGTAGAATAAGGAAACTTGGAGGGCAAGTACACTTGGAGAACAAGTTTACTTGGAGATCAAGATGTGTCATGTAGTAGTGTAGGGCTTGTATATATAACCCCATTTACACCATTGAATTAATATGAGAAAATTCATCACTCACAAATATCTCTTCCTTTCCATTTCATATTTTGACTGTTGAAGCTGCTCCAAACAGACAAACACTGCACCTAAGTGACAACAAACTCTCAGGTGTGTTCGCTCAAGCTTCGCAGAATTTGTCAAGTTTGGAAACACTGATCTTGGAAATAATAGCCTAACGGGAACTATCCCACTATTGATGGGCGAAAGGTTTGGAAATCTGAAAATTCTAAGGTTGAAGTCAAATGCCTTTTCTGGCAAACTTCCTTCTCTTCTATCAAGTTTGAGTTCACTACAAGTTCTGGACCTTGGAGAAAATCAACTGAACGGGAGCATTACATCTAGTTTTGGAGATTTCAAGGCTATGTCCCAAGTGCAAAACATAAAAAGTTATCGATTCTATGGGATGTACAGGGGAATTTATTATGAAGAAAGCTTGGTTCTCACTACTAGAAAAAGTAGCCACTACACACGGATTCATTTGTCACGGATTTTCACACAGATGAGTATCTGTGGCTTATAGTACCCTATGATACAAAATCTATGTGAATTAGTAATACACATAGACACCATGTGAAATCAAAGGGTAACATAGGAATGAAGTAAAATTGGAATGCCATTACACAAGGATAGCTGTGTATGAACAAATTGATTAAATATTTGCGTCAGAGATTTTTGAACTCTATTATATTTAATTGTCCTAACACATACAGAACTCCGTGTGATTTTACCTATACACGGATATTTGTGTAAGGTTAACAATCCTGTCAGGAATCCTATCTCATCATGTATTGTTATCACACGGCTCTCCGTGTGCTTATGTGAGTTTTGAAGGAAATAAAGTGATAATGGAAAAGGAAGACTTTGTGTTTAATTATCAACACTCAACCAACAGAGCTTCCTAGAGAAATGACCTCAAGTCCCTAAAGCCTTCATCTTCCACAACCAGCAATGGCAGACAGAAAGAAATCTAAGAAACCCTCAAATAACAAGCTTGACTACCTCAAGACTGACATAGTCTCCTTCGCTTCCTCCCTCGGCCTCTCAACCTCTCCCCCACCCTCTGATTCTTCACGCTTCAACGATGTCGATTTTTGCAACCCCAAAACAAAGATTCCACCAAAACAAGAACAACTAGAAATGGCAAAGATGTACCCCTCAGAATGTTCACTAGTCTCAACCTTAAATCAGAAAGTCACCTTCTTTATCCCCAAATCAGTCCCCATCTCATAAACCCCATAAGCTCGCAGATCCGACCCAGAAAAATCCCAACTCAAAATTCCGGCGAAACCCAAACCCAGACCATGGAAGCTTTCTGCTAAAGTAGCTTTTTTTAATTTTTTTTTTTCTTAACTGCTGAAGTATTTATGTTATTCCCAGACCATGGAAGCTTTCTGCTAAAGTAGCTTTTTTTAATTTTTTTTTTCTTAACTGCTGAAGTATTTATGTTATATATTTGACTGGGTTTTTTTTAGGTTAAAATTCTTCTCTTTAATATTATTTCTCCTCAGATCTCAGTCATCTCCGTTTGGTTCTCGAATTACATGCAGAATTGCAGAGTCGCAACTCCGCCAAATCGTTCTCGTCCTTATATTTTTATGATGGTATGAGCTGAGTTTCTTGATTTTTAGACTCAAATGGGTTGTTGAAACTTCATGATTGGATATTTTCCAAACTAGTCTTCATGTTTCTTTGAATCTTCTTGATTTAATACCTACAACTCTTTGGAATCAGTAGTCATGTGCAGATGGTCCAATGAAGAAGTACTAGTTTGGGATCTGCCCTCCTCCACCGACTTAATCTTTGCCGTTGCAACTACCGACCTCTGGATTTAGATAATTGACTTAAGATTTCTTGTGCAATTACTTTGCCCGGAACTTCTCTAGATCAGTTCGTCCTCCGATAACATGTATTTTGAAACAGGACCATGTATTGTGAAACAGTAATGAAGGATACAATAAAATTTCCAAATCCAACGTAAAATACCATTCACACGAACCAGTAATATATTATAACAAAAGCTCGTCATATTGATGTGACTGGAATTCAGCAGACAAGAATAGCGTGGGACCCATCAATTTCTTTCACACAGACAATCTTTACTGTCCACAATCGCATTAGCGACGCCAGCAATACCTACGGATAAAATATCCATCATTGTACTGTGTGAATTAGCAATTTCACATTGAAATCTGTGTAAATTAAGAGAAATACACACGGATTCTGCACCGTGTGCAGTGGCTATATTTTCTAGTAGTGTCTTAACTGGAAAGGCTCGCCTCAAAAATTTAACCAGTCCTTCTCCCTTGTAAATAGCATAGACCTTTCATTAAATCAACTGAGTGGAGATCTTCCAAAAGAGATAACTAAACTGTCAGGTTTGGTTGTTCTGAATATATCCAGAAACCATATACGTGGTCACATTCCAGTAAGCCTTTCCAAGTTGCAACAGTTGCAATCACTTGATCTTTCTAATAATAGGCTCTCAGGTCCAGTTCCTCAAAGTCTATCTTCACTATCATTTCTGGGGTATCTGAATATGTCGAACAATGACTTCTCCGGCATGATCCCTTACACAGGTCATACGACAACTTTCGAAGCATCTTCTTTTGCTAGAAATCCATGTCTTTGAGGTGCTCTTCTCGCTGTAGTTGTCCAAGTACTGCTCCAGAAAACACTCGGGGTGATGATGATGATGATAATGACAACTTTATTGACAAATGGATTTATTTGAGTGTTGGATTGGGATTTGCAGCATGAATTTTGGTGCCGTTCTTCATTTTAGCAACGAAAAATTCCAAGAGTGATGCTTATTTCTGTTTCATAGAAGAATTTTTGGAGAGGATATCATGCTTGAAAAATTGAAGAGCAGTACATCACAGGACTTGCCATTGTCTCCTGCATTGTATTTCCATCTTTGTCATTTCTGTGTGTGTGAATTTTTTGATTTCGCTAATATCTGTAGATTTCATATTTCAACATTTTTATCATGTTTGATCTAATAAATAAAAAGTGATTAGCCAGAGTTGGTTCCCTAGCTATCACTATATTTCCTTTGCTACATTTCCTTGGACAATATAGGAAAGTTCCAAATGTCTACTAGTAGACTAAAAAGCGAAAGATATACTCTTATTTGCAAGACATTAGTGGATTATCAAAGATCAACTCTCTTCTTTTGCTAATGTTTCCCTATAACATCATGGTTGTCAAGGTAACAAGGTTGCCATCTTTTAACTAGATTAGAGATGATTTATAATTTTCAATTCTGTATTTCGGTTGTGTCGTCTATCCGTGTTTTAGGTATGTTTCAGATCCTGATCATGTTCAGGATGTTCAGGTTGCTTATGTTGAAGCATGGAAGCGATTTGATTCAAATAGGAAGCTGATCAGTTATTTTTATGCCAACAATTTTCCTACTACTGATTTGAATGTCAATTGTAGAATAAGGAAGTAGGGTCTCCTGCAGAGGATTTATGGAACTAATTGTAAGACTTTCCGAGTGTAAGAGTTGATTGTGAAGTTTGTAAAGACAATTGAAAGTAAATAACAAATAATGAAATTGCTTAAGATTGAGAATCAATAGAGAAGCAGAAGTCAGGGAATGTATCAACCACCAATCAATCAAGTATGCAAACCATGTTTAACCTAGTCTTATTTATCTATGGATGAAGACGCTCAAGTTAACCCAACGCCTGAATTAACCTATTGTTTTTCCTTACTTGTATGCTAGGTGAGAGATGCTCTACACCTAACCTGTTACCTAAAATGCAACCTAGGTTGATGCAACTCTAGATTTAACACAAAGAAATCATTAAGATCAAGAAAAACGAGACATCACAAGACATCATGAGTACGACGCGTCTCAATTAATCTAGGAACCTAATCACTTGCCTTATAGACAATTTACTACTCCAGAACTTTCAACGGAACCTTCTTAAAAGGAACAGGCAATGATCATTCATAGCAATAGAATCCTAAACATGAAATCTAAGTTGGCCACCAAAGAAAGCACATAAAGAAATCATCAATGTAAAAATGGTAATTAGGTTCTCATCCATTGAATAAACAAAAACTAATTAAATATCATAGCATGGCATACAATCATGATTGGGGCTTCAACATGCCCTAAGTACTTAGAATTTAGTTGCACATAGTTTGAATTGGAAGCACAAAAGAATTCATAAGCAAAGTAAAACAGAAAAACCCTAAAAATCAAGTTGGAAAAGTCGTCAGAAAGATTGGTCGGCGGGATCTGCCGGCTGGTCGGTGGATGGCTGATCTGCTTTCTTCTGCTCGGGTTTCTTGCTTGATTCTCGAGTGTAAGAGTCTTTTCATTAGATTTTCTAGCCTTTTTATAGTGCTCTTGAGTCCTCCTTCATTCCTTTTTGGTTTGAGAGTCCATGAAGTATAGAGAAAATCAACTTCTTAATTCTCTAATTGAATTAGGATTTCTCCACATCACTTTGTCCAATGAGAATTAGACATGTCATCATCAATGACTCTGCGAATATCTCTATAATTTTCTGCAATATCTCCATGTATTGGGCTTCTCGTTCCGTCAAGGTCTTCTGCTTGGGCTAGGACTTCAAGCTTTTCCTTATGTGCGCATTTTTCCTCAATATTACCCCCACACTTAAGCTTTGCTAGTCCCTAGCAAACAACTAGACACTAAGTACCCAAGACACGGACCTATTGTCTTCCAAACATCTCAGAGAACTTTTAACACCCACACATATGGTCAACAAGATTCAAGCTTACTTGAAATTAAATCCAAAATCAGACTTAAGGGCTAATTTACTTTGATAACCATCATGCTCAAAACATACTACAAAGATAATTAAAACCAATGCCACAAAAGAAAACCCAACATCTTCATGTTTCAAACAAGCTTCAACTTAATTTCTCACAAAGATGCTCTCAATTTCTTTTCTCTCATGATTTTCTGACTTGAATGCACACGATCCTAAATATTGCTATGTGAGAGAGATGATAATATAAGACCACAAAAAGCTCACGTAGATATCATGACAATGAAAGCTCTTTCTGAATATATATATATATATATATATATATAATCTTTTTTAAAAGATTTCACGAATGATACTAGCATATGACCAAATGAACCCAAGCCATAGGCTCATCTCCATGCACAAATCTCCACAGACCAACTGCCGTCTCCAATGATCAAATAGGTCTTTATTTCAAGTTTGTAATGGGGTTAAGGGTTGACGTTAAAAGAAAGAATGGTATGGGAAATAACAAAGATCCTAAGAAAATTAGCAGAGCCCTATAAACGATATGAGACATGTAAGAACTTTGATATCTCCTCAAAGAAATCAACATAGAACACATGAAACAAATAGTTGTAATTTTTTTTTCTAAGGCCAGACGTCATCTTTTTGGGCCTTTGCCTCATTCTAACCCTCAACAATTACAAAGTAAGATGTATCAAATCCAAGAAAGTATTTGCTTTTCGACTCTTTCGATTTTTATTTTCTTCGAAAAAGCACTTCCTTTTTCTTGGATCGATTTACAATGAATTCCCCCACACTTGCTTACTAAAGTACCTTGAACATATGTATCTCTCAAAAATTTGCTCCACTAATTCCTTAGGATAGGGTAAAAGACATATCTATACTAGGCTCAGGGTTAAGGAATTTGTGGGTGATGAAAGACAAGGTTTACTGTGGGCTCAAAAGGGTTATCTAGGGGGTTGCACATCTTGTGTGCATAAAGGGACACAAGTTGCTTGGGCTATGGTGGTAATCCTAGTGCCTTTATCCCTTCAAAAGTTCAAGCATTAGATTGGCAAAAAGTTTTGACAGACATGAAAGATGAGTTCTAGCATTCTCTAGTTACATTAAAAGCTGCGGTCAATATGCAGTCAAGATGAAACGACATGTGAAATCTACAATCCCTTGTCAAGAAAATAGGATGATCGAAGTTAAAACCACTCAGAAAAGAATAGCACATATACAAGCTCAATAACTCACAAGGTTAAATCAAGTTTGACTTGTCCTAGCATGCTTCAATCAAGTTTAAGTCATCACATAAGCCCTAACCATCTATTACACCATAAATCAAGCATAATAATCATAAAAGTCTATTAGCAATTACTTAAGATTATGAATTCAAAATCATGCTTGCAATCACCTTGTAACCATATAATTCAAATCAATAATTCATGCTCATCATAGTGTTGGAAGACTCCTAAAGACTCAACAAAAACAAAACCTAATTTTTTTTTTTTTGTGACGACTGGTCGGTGAGCTTCTAACCCTAAAATAGACAAACAACGACCGATCGGCAGACTTCGCCGACTGGTCGGTGGATTTCGACAAAAACATGAAATTAAAGCCAAAACTCCTAAAACAAAGACTCTAACCAAACAGCAAAGTGTTAAACCTTCCCCCCATACTTGATCTAAACATTGCCCTCAATGTTTGACTATAAAGCACAACAATGAACAAATCAAGCATAAAGAAAAAGATCAAACACAACCAAAAACACACAATGGAGAAAATATAATCAAATAATAGAAATAAAAGAGAAGAGATAGAGAGATCAAATCTGCTTGGCAAGCACTTCAGCCGCTTCCAACTCTTCCATCATTAGGTTGTCTCCCAAGTAGCGCTTGCTTTAATGTCTACGGCCACACGATGCACATCCTTTAATACCCATAGGAGGGAACTTGGAGGGGCACCTCCTCCAAGTCATGCTCCATGAAAGACTCATAATAGGGCTTGAGTCTATGCCCATTCACCTTGAACACCTTTTCTGTGAGAATGCTCTTAATTTCCACTGCACCATGAGGGAACACATTAGTTATAACGAATGGTCCAATCCACCTAGAACGAAGTTTACCTGGGAACAAGTATGAGATTCAAAAAGAAGGACTTTTTGTCCAACGACAAAGTTTTCCTCTTGATCATCTTATCATGGAAGGCCTTAGCCTTGTCCTTGTAAATCCTACTAGACTCATAAGCATCATTGCGTAGCTCCTCCAACTCATTGATTTGCAGCCTCCTTTTGTCACCAGCTACTGCCATATCCATATTAAATTGTTTAATTGACCAATAAGCCCTATGCTCAAGTTCCACCGGAAGGTGACATGGTTTGCCAAACACAAGCCGATATGGAGACATCCCAATGGGGGTCTTGTAAGCAATCTGGTATGCCCATAAAGCATCTAAGAGTGAGCCCCAATCCTTCCAAGTGGGTCCAACTGTCTTCTCAAGTATTTGCTTCACTTGTCGATTAGAAACCTCCGCTTGGCCACTTGTTTGAGGATGGTAGGGCTTGTTGTACTTATACAACAAAGCTTCAAAAGGCTCCAAAAATTGATCAGTTGCAAAAATGAGTCCCTCCATCGCTGATGATAGCTCTAGGTGTTCCAAATCTCGAAAAGACATGCTCTTTAAGAAAACTCAAAACAACTTTGGAATCATTAGTTCGAGTGGCCTTTGCTTCCACCCACTTAAAGACATAATCAACAGCTAATAGAATGTAAAGAAAACCATTTGAAGAAGGAAAAGGTCCCATGAAATCTATGCCCCAAACATCGAAGATTTCGACAATAAGAATAGGATTTTGAGGCATTTGATCTCTTGGGCCCAAGTTACCTGTACGTTGACAACGATCACATGATACACAAAATGCATGCGCATCCTTAAACAAAGTGGGCCAAAACAAGCCACTTTCTAATACTTTGAGAGCAGTTTTCTTAACTCCAAAGTGACCTCCACAAGCATACGAGTGATAAAAAGTTAATATAGAATGAAATTCAGTTTCGGGTACACACCTTCTAATCACTAAATCTGAGCAATGCTTCCATAGATAGGGGTCATCCCACACATAGTATTTGGCCATCTTCACCAACTTGTCCATTTGAGCACGTGTGAAATCCTCTGGAATTTTCTTGGTGACCAAATACTTGATGATGTCTGCATACCAAGGATCAGAATCTTGCATAGCAAACAACTGTTCATCCAGAAAGCTCTCACGAAGAGGAAGATAATCCTCTTCTGCGTTGGGGCCATTGACAAGTCAGCTAAGGTGGTCAGCTACAACATTCTCGCTCCCCTTCTTGTCTTTTATCTCAAGATCAAACTCTTGGAGTAGAAGCATCGCCATCTAATCAACCTTGGTTTTGCCTCCTTCTTGCTAAGCAAATACTTTAGAGCAGCATGGTCAGTGAAAATAGTAATTTTTGTTCCAACCAAGTAAGACCTAAACTTTTCTAAAGAAAAAACTACAGCAAGAAGTTCTTTTTCAGTGGTAGAATAGTTTAGCTGAGCATCATTCAAGGTACGTGACTCATAGTAGATGGCATGAGGAAGCTTATCCACTGTTTGGCCCAAAACAGCCCTAATTGCTTAGTCAGAGGCATCACACATAAGCTCAAATGGTAGATTCCAATTCGGTGGCATGATTATAGGAGCTTCAGTGAGCATCTTCTTGAGCTTCTCGAATGCAGCCTTGCACTCTTCATCAAAGACAAAGGGCACATCTTTCTGAAGGAGTTTGCACAAGGGTCTTGTGATCCTTGAATGGTCTTTGATAAAGCGCCTATAGAACCCTGCATGACCAAGAAAAGACCATACCTCTCTCACACAAGTGGGAGGTGGTAAGGAACGAACAAGATCTATTTTTGCTTTATCTACCTCAATACCCTTAGTAGAAACAATATGGCCTAACACTATCCCTTGTTGTACCATAAAGTGGCACTTCTCCCAATTTAAAACAAGATTCATATCCTCACATCTTTTAAGCACCAAAGACAAATTATGTAAACATGAATCAAAAGAATTACCATACAAGGAGAAGTCGTCCATGAAGACTTCTATGATCTTCTCAACCATGTCAGAAAATATTGCCATCATGCAAAGTTGAAAAGTCGCCAGTGCATTACACAAGCCAAACAGCATCCTACGGTAAGCAAACGTACCAAAGGGACACATAAATGTAGCTTTCTCTTGGTCCACGGGATCGATAGCGATCTGATTGTATCCTGAGTAGCCATCCAAGAAACAATAGTAGGCATGTCCTGTGAGTCGCTCCAACATTTGGTCAATGAATGGGAGGGGGAAGTGATCCTTGCGTGTAGCGGTCTTGAGCTTGCGGTAATCAATGCAAACTCTCTACCCAGTTTATACTCTTGTAGGTACCAACTCATTATCTTCATTATTGACTATGGTGATGCCGGATCTCTTTGGTACGACTTGAACAGGGTTCACCCACTTGCTATTAGAGATTGGATAGATTATCCCCCACATCTAGGAGCTTAAGAACTTCCTTCTTCATGACTTCCATCATTAGAGGATTCAATCGTCTTTGAGCTTCCCTTGAAGGTTTTGAATCCTCCTCAAGATGAATGCGATGCATGCACATGGATGGACTAATCCCCTTAATGTCTGCAATGCTCCAACCTATGGCTTTCAAGTGCTCTCTAAGAACTCGGACAAGCTTTGCCTCTTCATGTGTCGAAAGGTTAGAAGAAATAATAACCGGCAATGTCTCATTATCTCCCAAATAAGCATACTTGAGATGATCCGGCAATGGTTTAAGCTCTAATTGGGGTACCTGAATCACAGAAGGTACAAGTTTTGCATCTGAAACTGGAAGGGAAATAAAGTTAGGAGGCTTACCTTGTACTTGAGGGCGTGCCTCAAGTGCAGCTACTGTTTCCATGAGCTCATGGTTCCAGACTACATCATTGGAGACCCTTAGATTGGTGTCTTTCCCCTGCATTTGTCCAGTTGAAGTATCACCTTCGACTAGTTGAAAATTGTTTTGCTCCAATCCCAATTCTAATGTGCTCTTGAGTTTATCCTCCCCCACACTTGCATTAAAGGTATCCTGCACAAGATAATCAAAGGCATCTATGGAAAAACAAGTATGAACATCATTTAGATACCTTATGGCCTCAAAGATGTTGAAGCATATAATGTCGCCATCAAATTCCATCATTAAGGTTCCCTCATAGACATCAATATTTGTTCGTGCAGTTCTCATGAATGGGCAACCAAGAATGAGAGGAAGGTCGTATGGCATAGGCTTAGGCTCCATCTCCAAGATAAATAAATCCGCTGGAAAGATCAACTCTCCCACTTGCACTAAGACATCTTCAACTATGCCCTTAGGATAGGTTATAGAATGATCCACTAGTTGAATGGTGACTTGAGTATCCTTGAGCTCACCTAACTTAAGAGTTTCATACACAGTATAGGGCATTAGATTAATAGAAGCTCCTAAATCAAGTAAAGCTTTTTCAAACCTGCGTTCCCCAATTGTGCAAGGGATGGTGAATCTTCCAGGATCCTTTAGCTTAGGAGGCAATTTTCTCAAAAGTACCACTGAGACTTCCTCACTAAGGGCCACGGTTTCCTTATCTTTATGCCTCCTCTTGTTGGTATACAACTGCTTGAGAAACTTAGCGTATTTGGGCACTTGTTTGATGGCATCCAAAAGAGGCTAGGGATGTTCACTTGGACTTTCCAAAAGGTTTCCAAGATGTTTTTCTCATGTTGCTCCTTCTTTGAGTTCATGAACCTACGAGGAAAAGGAATACAAGAAGACATAGGGATAGAAGCATCATTGTTAGCCTTAAAAGAATTCAAAGAAGGGTTAGGAGTGCCACGATTTTCGACTGGCTGACGAATTTCCTTCGAATAGTCAAAATCTGACTTTTCTGTGATGACCTGTGAGCTTTTGACCTCGGAACACATAACCCGTCGACCGGTCGGTGAGTTTCGCCGACTGGTCGGTGGATTGCCAAATTTGGATTTTTGATATTTTCAGCTTCGTTTTTGGATTCTTTTTCTTCCTCCAAAGCTTCTTGAGACTTCTCTTTGGCTCTTATTGGTTCCTCCAATTGCTTTCCACTTCTCAAAGTCATGGCATGGAGCTCCGCAACACTCTCACCCTTAGGATTAGGCACAGTTGTGCTTGAAAAAGTGTCGGGAGACCTATTTTGCATATTACTTGCAAGTTGCCCAACTTGTCTTTCTAAGTTCTTGATTGATTACCCTTGCTCCTTAAATTGAGCCTTGGTCTCTTGCATGAATGTAGAGGTATGAAGTGCCATCTCCTTGAGCATATCCTCCAATGATTTGCTTGAAGCTTGTTGAAGCGGAGCTTGTTGTGTAGGGGCTTGGAAACCAGGTGGCGTGTTATAGACACCTTGAGTAGGCCAAACCACATTATCAATGTTGTTCCAATGGAAGTTAGGGTGACCCTTCCATCCAGGATTGTATGTGCTCGAGTAGGGGTCATACTTTTGCCTTGGTTGCCCCACAAAGTTTACCTGTTCCTCAGAAAAAGTATACATAGGACACCTATCAGTAGAATGGTCAGAATATGAACAAATAGAGCATACCTGAGGTGATGCCTTAGACCCATTGCTCATGACATTCACTAACATATCGAGTTTTCTCTCTAAGGATACCATCTGATTTTGCATCTCATTCTTAGTGTCAAGCTCATAAACTCCATGACCTCTTGCTCGCTTATCCCTTGTGTGGAACTGCCGATTGTTATGAGCCAAGTCTTTAATGAGATCATATGCTTGTCGGCTAGTCTTATTCATAAATGTCCCTCCACAGGCCGAGTCCACGCTACCCCTATTAACCGTGTCCAAACCATCATAGAAATATTGAACCAAGTCATCCAGAGCAAAATTATGATGGGGGCACTTCCTCTGCAGCTCCTTAAATTCCTCCCATGCCTCATACAAAGTATCTCCATCCTTTTGACAGAAATTTTGTATTTCTCTTCTCAGCTTCCTTGTCAGTTGGGCCGGAAAGTACTGCTTGAGGAACTTATTGACCATTTCATCCCAAGATGTGATGATACCTGCGGGTAGAGAGTATAACCAACATTTAGCATCATCTTTTAACGAAAAGGGGAAGAGAAGTAACCTGAGGCCTTCAGGGGGCAAATACTAAATAGTCTGCAATTTGCATATGTCTAACAACTCTCTAATATGAACATTAGGGTCCTCAGATGGGGATCCCATATATTTGGGCAACGAGTTAATCAACTGCACAGGAATGGAATAGGCATGATTATCGTCAGGTGTATAATCAATGCATGAAGGAGATTCAAAAGCTGTTGGGACGAAGGCATCCTTCAGTGGTCTTGCTCCAACCATCTCAAATTTGGGGGTTCCTTGAACTGTTCCTCTTCGTCTTCATGCACCGAATGCGCAGGTGAATGTGAAGGTGTGTACTTCTCTCGGTCCTCCTCTCCTTGAGAAGATGTAGAACCCCCCGTTGGGCCGTCAACTGGCAAACATGTTTCCTTTGTTTGCTTCCTATTCGACCTGCAGGTGCGTTCTATCTCAAAATCCAAAGGAATGAGTTTGCCTTGTGTAGTTTTCCGAGTAAGAATATACCTGAAAAGAAAAACAAAAAGATAAGAAAACTAAAAATTAAAAGAAAGAAAAACAATTAGAACTAAAAAGTCCCGGGCGACACGACGCTAAAAATTGATCGGTTATTTTTATGCTAACAATTTTCCTACTACGTACCGATTTGAATGTCAATTGTAGAATAAGGAAGTAGGGTCTCCCATAGAGGATTTATGGAACTAATTGTAAGACTTTCCGAGTGTAAGAGTTGATTGTGAAGTTTGTAAAGACAATTGAAAGTAAATAACAAATAATGAAATTGCTTAAGATTGAGAATCAATAGAGAAGCAGAAGTCAGGGAATGTATCCACCACCAAGCAATCAAGTATGCAAACCATGTTTAACCTAGTCTTATTTATCTATGGATGAAGATGCTCAAGTTAACCTAACGCCTGAATTAACCTATTGTTTTTCCTTACTTGTATGCTAGGTGAGAGACGCTCTACACCTAACCTATTTCCTAAAATTCAACCTAGGTTGACGCAACTCTAGATTTAACACAAAGAAATCATTAAGATTAAGAAAAATGAGACATCACAAGACATCATGAGTACGATGCGTCTCAATTAATCTAGGAATCTAATCACTCGCCTTATAGACAATTTACTACTCTAGAACTTTCAACAGAACCTTGTTAAAAGGAACAGGCAATGATCATTCATAGCAATAGAATCCTAAACATGCAATCTAAGTTGGCCACCAAAGAAAGCACATAAAGAAATCATCAATGTAAAAATGGTAATTAGGTTCTCATCCATTGAATAAACAAAAACTAATTAAATGCCATAGCATGGCATACAATCATGATTGGGGCTTCAACATGCCCTAACTACTTAGAATTTAGTTGCACATGGTTTGAATTGGAAGCACAAAAGAATTCATAAGCAAAGTAAAACAGAAAAACCCTAAAAATCAAGTTGGAAAAGTCGTCAGAA
>BDJD01002551.1:186399-231767 GCA_002564525.1 Rosa multiflora
TTCCATTTAGGCCAATCCGCTCTTTGTTGACATTTTTCGACAGAATGAGGTTCGATATCATCATATTCTATAATTCCTTTTGCAACATGATATGTGAATGCATCATCAATTGCCATAGAATTTCTATCCATCTTCTCATGTACACTTGTGTAATTCATGGAGATCTCTCTATTCTTTGGAATTGGTTCTGACATTGGAGCGTCCCCCAATGATGTCTCTTGGACATAACTATAATCCGGAATATTCTCATGAGATGGATTATTTACATCGATGATTAATGGATTATTTTGTGCCAAACTCGCTTTCTTTCTTGGGTGAGAATCCATCGATCCTATGGGCCTCCCGCGCTTCCTAGCAGGAGCCGTCAGCCTAGCCACAACGTCACCAAGGGAGGGGAAGTTGACGCCATTCTCAAGTACTCTGGAGATGGCGTCATGTCCTCTAATTTTAGGGACATCAATCCTTGCAGGCACTTTTGCAGCAGGTATGTGTGATCTCGTCACTTTAACAATATCAGAAAACGCATCAGGCATCGATTCTGCTACGTTCTGAAGATTGAGAATTCTCTGCACTTCAATTTCGGACTGTGCTGTTCGGGGATCAAGATGTGACAGAGTGGGGATAGACCACGACAAGTCCTGTCGTTCCTGTTGAACATTGATGTTCTTATTTCCCCCTAACGACTGGAAGACTGTCTCATTGAAGTGACAATCCACAAATCTAGCAGTAAAGAGATCGCCTGTCAAGGGTTCTAAATAGCAGACAATGGTTGGAGAATCATATCCAATATATCGTCGTTGAAGACCCATTTTGGTGCGCTATGGTGGCGCAATAGGCACATAAACTACACACCCAAATATGCGTAAGTGTGAGACATTAGGCTTATACCCAGTCACCATCTGGGACGCAAAAAAGGGTAGAGCGGCAGTAGGCCTCAGACGAATAAGCACAGCTGCATGCAATATTTCATAGCCCCAAGCAGAAATAGGGAGATTGGTGCGCATTACCAATGCCCTAACGACCATTTGTAGTTGTTTAATGGCGGCTTCTGTGAGACCATTTTGGGTGTGAACGTGAGGAACTGGATGTTCAACTTCAATCCCAATGGGCATGCAATAATCATCAAAAGTTTTTTATATAAACTCCCCAGCATTGTCTAATCTTATAGACTTAATAGGATGATCAGGGTGGTGAGCCCTTAGCTTAATAATCTGGGCTAGGAGTTTAGCAAATGCAGCGTTCCTAGTGGACAATAGCATGATATGTGACCAGCGTGTCGATGCATCAACTAACACCATAAAATATCGAAATGGTCTGCATAGGATGGTCTCGATCCACAAATATCACCTTGGATTCGTTGTAAGAATGGTATATTTTCTTTAGTGTCCTTTGCATAGGATGGTCTCGATCCTAATTTTGCTAAAGAGCAGGCTGTGCAGAAAGAATGATGGGCTTTAGAAACAACTAATGAGGATTTTGGTTGAGCCACGAAGTCACAATTAACTTTAGAAGTAGAAATTGGAGTCAGGGGAGCAGAGGTGGAGTCAAAGCCACCCTTGGGCCGCAAGGGGATGCCGGCGTCGTCCTATGGTGGCTGAACTTAAAGGGGAAAGGCGCCGTGAGGCGCAAGTGCTCCTCCTTGATCTGAATTTCGAGTTTTACTTCTTTTTGTTCTGAAAAATAGATGTCCGTGTGAAGTCTTTAATATACAGACCATCATATCACGACCTATGTGTCCCAAGCGGTCATGCCAAAGCCTATATGTGTCAGAATCCCATAAATCATCTCTCAGAATATGATTGGATTCAATTATTTGAATAGTGGTTGCATACAACCCACTAGATCGACGCATAAGTTTCTCTAAGACTCTTTTATATCCGTAGTCATTAGAGGTGATGCAAAGAAACTCTTGTCCATTCTGACAATGCATTTCCGCATGAAAACCATTGGCTCTTATATCTTTAAAACTCAATAGGGTTCTTCCAGCCCTAGGAGCATAAAGGGCTTTGGTGACATTTAAAATTGTGCCATTTGGTAACATAAATTGGGCTGATCCTCTACCATGAATCAATTGAGATGATCCAGCCATCGTAGTCACAGAAGATCGAGATGGCGTCATCCATAGAAATAGTTGCCTATTTCGAAGGATGGTATGTGTAGTTGCACTATCCACGAGGCATTCTAGCTCTCCGGGAAACATACTGAAAAATAATAAAGTTCGAAATTAAAATATGTCCAAGACATTGATTTAAAATAAATCGATACTTTATTAATAATAGTCAATGATTACATCAAAGTTTCGTGCCCATAATCTAATCCAAAATAAAATCAAAGTTGTAGACAAATCGTAGTCACTTTATCCGTTTGGTAACTCCAATTAAATATGACCAGGGAAGTAGAGAGAGATGTCGATGGAGCGAAGCTCTCTTAATTACTACTAATCTCAATTACTTTCCTAGACATCATACTTAATGTGATGCGCCACATAAGATAGAATTAAAACAAAATGCATTTATTGACTAAAGCATATTGCCATTACATAATTCTTGGAAATTAAAAGACTATTCTAAATAAAAATCTGCGGCATTCTATCTTCATCGCCAGATTTAAAGTCTTTTATAGCTCGATATCTTGATTACCATTGATCAAGTACTCCATAAAATACCATGAAGAGGATGCTCTCTTGATTGAGATGTATTGACACAATACAAATGGTCCCTAGGACCAATGGTGGTGTAATAGTGCAACCATGGCCAAAAGTGGCGCCATGGTGTCCAACCCTATACCCTCAACGTCAATACTCCTATGGCCATGTTATGGTTTTCTCAATCAATTTGTTCTTTTGTGTTTTTCACAATCATGCATCAATAATATGATGTAGAGAGACTCCGAACAATATTTCATAACTCTTTCAAAGTTTAGAGAAGCAGATATTATTCCATCATGCTTCTAAGTTCGGAAAATTGTGAATGTTACTAAAACGTTCACGAGGCGCAACCCAAAGGTTGTTAGTGTTATCCTCATTCATGTACTCAAATTGGAGGGCCATCTTCATATGGCGCTTCATCAGGGTAAATGCCCTGGAATTATCTATCTCAGTTTGAGGGCCTTGAGTGGTTCTTTTAGAACAAGCCTCCTGGATTGTAGGCAATAAATCAAGGGCAATTAGGTGGAGCTCAACATTTTGAGCCCACATGAAAATTTCGTGCCGTAGAATCCAATGGAGTAAAATCAAGCTCGTTCAAGTCTTATATCCTGAAAAGGAAAGCAAGAACGTATTAGTTTTGAAGTCAATGCTTCCACGAAAACTAATATAAGATTTCTAAGCCTTAATGCTACCAAGAAATCGATTTCCAAGAATATTTAGATTAGACCGAAACATTGATGTTTATATGGTCATAAATCGATGCTTACGGACGCTCTTAGTCCGAAGTCTTATGAACGCTCTTAGTTCGTTAATTGCGTGAATCTCCACGATTCCACTTTTCAAGAATCGAACCCACGTTATAAGAAAGCTAGGATGTAGAAGAAGGGAGGTTGCAAGTCCCCGATGAAAAAGAAGGAGAAATTAAATTCGAAAGCGGGAACTTTAATGTAAATAATTACTTGTTTGTTTGAAGCTTGAAATCTTGAAATCTTGAACTGATGAAGCTTGGACGATTGTTGATTGATACTAAGTCGAGATTGCAGATACTGCTTCAATCCTGGGTTAGGATTGCAGATGTCGTTCGATCCTAAGCTAGGATTGCACTAGCTGTTCAATCCTAAGCTAGGATTGCAAGTTATTTACAATCCTGGTCATGGCTTAATGGTTCGGTAGTGGTCCGAGAAGGCTACAGATGCAGCTAGGATGCAAACGTTGCATGGGCAATAGAAAACACGAGCAACAGGCGCTACGGTGATGCTGCAGAAGAAGCAAAGTAGAGCTGCAGGCACTCGGGCGCGCAAGCAGGCAGCAGGGGGGTGTAGCGGGGGGCGGGTGCAGTGCAGGTTGCGGTCTTGGCAGGTATGCTGGCCGAGAGGGCTGCAGGAGCAGGCGGGCTAGCAAAGGGCTAGGTGCAGAGATAGTTGAATCAATCGGTGAAGAAGTTTTTTTTTTCTTTTCAGTTTCGGGTTTTTGTTTTGTGGTTAGAACTCGTGCTGATAACGTGTTTAAGGAAAAGAGATTCGAGAGAGAATGTCGAGAGAATTGTGTAACCGTATTATTGAGAATAGGAGCCCTATATATAGGGATTACAAAGTACATGTTCTAATGTTACAAGGAATACTAATCCGATTAGGATTAGGAACTCTAGAACCTTCTCTCCTATTACTACTCCTAGTTTGATTAGGCACACTAATAGCTGATTTCCTTCAATACAAGCTACTGATGACAGCCAAAGCATGCAGCCAAACAATTCTCATCTGTGGAGAGAAGAGACTAGCAGTGACATCCTTTACATACATGTTTGTGGAGAATGATTAGTTATGGTGGTGGACTGGTGGTGGTGGTTCCGTGGCTGATGCCGACAGCACCACTACTCTTTGGGCTCGGTGAGAAAGATAGAGAGGAAGGAGGTGGCTGCGCGCGTGAAATGGGGGAATGGTTTGATGACGTCATCATGACTTCAGCAGGATTCAGTTAATAAAATTTGAGTGGTGCTATTCGCACACCCATTCAGTTATTAATTTAATTCAATTTATTTTTATAAATTAATTACTCTAATTACCTTCCCTTACGATTTTGATTTCTTTTTTCTTTTTTCTTTTTTCTACTTAGCAAGTCAATCATGAATCAATTATCATCTAAATTGCAAGGTTTGTCCTCATACGAGTAGGAGCGATAAGACACATGCTTTACTCTTTTGTTGTATGGGATTCCAACATTGCACCTACCTTATTAAAGTTTCTCGTCTCTTATAGATTGGCAATAAGCCATTTTTAGATGCAGTTTGCAAATTTGAAAAATACCTAGGTACTTCTTTTTTGAAAAATTAGAGTATAATTCAAAATTAATTGAACAAGACTTAACTGATCGAGTGGCAAGACAAATGCAGACACACGCATAATCAATGGTATGAAACTCTTTCTTTTTTTTCTTTTTTTTTTTTGAATAAAGGGCTGGTGCGGCTGCCCTCAAGCCTTGATTAATGAAACTGTCGAATATAAGGGGGGGACATTAAGCCTAAACCCCTTATTACAATAAGCATCTAGAGTATGTCCTGAAACAATATCAGGAATCTTTACATAAGACATGTATTCTAACAAGCACCAACTAGCAAAGAGTGCACTAATGGCTACTCCATTTGCTTTGACATAGTGGTGACATAACAGAAAGATAACTCGATATGTAACTAAATTACCACGTAGCATAATTACCAATAGCCCAACTTTCCTACTATGGTGCCGCCGGAGAGTAGATCCGACAACACTTAGCTTCACCCTGCCACTAGGCAGTAGCGACCATTTGTCAAAGCAAGAGACTCGCTGCCTACCTAGAGCAGACAAGACACTCTGAGTGCACACACAGGCACAATGCCCGACTAGTCCTACATAACTAATGTAGGGACTCATTTCTCGCATAAAGCGACATATAACTAACCAACATAAATAAACTAAAACATAAAATAAACTTAGACCTAGGGCAGGGCCCAAAAAATGAGCCCAAGCCCACGTAGCTAAAGGATCAAAGCCAACATGACAAGCCCGACCCAATACTATTTTAGCCACCACCAATATCCTGGCACCTCCGTCGCACCTCCACCTATTTAGGGTCACCGCCGTCATCAGCGCTCCACTAGCCTCTCAACCTAAAATGCTGGCCATCATTCTACCCAAATCAGATATGGGATCACCTAAAGATCCAAACCAGAGCAGGTCATCCATCATCCCTCCGCTACTGACTTCGCACGATCCCGACATTGCTCCCAAACCAGTGACTTCAGTCTAGACCCGAGATAGCAGCGTCATCCGTCGACCCCGCCAAAGAGTACCAGACCACTGCTTACCATCAACCGCAATCTCCTCAGCCACTTCTCTCAAATCCCAGTGATCTAGATAGGATCCACTCTGATTGAGAACCCAACAACCTCACCACAAACCCATCCTTGATGGACGGACAATCAGACTCATCCGGCTGCACCAAGAATGCTCCGAGGAGGTCAATGTCGACTCCAAGGCGGAGGGCCTCCGGACGAGTGCAAACACGGCTAGGGGTTCTTCCTGTCATTGCTCGCTGCGCTCTCGATGATAAGAAATTTTACCCACAATATTAGATAACTATAATGAAAGGATATTGACCCATAAATAAAAGTTTAACATTACGCTGAAAAAAAAAACACTAGGCTTTGGAACATTATTTCCAGTATGTAAGAAGTAGATCCTACGCAATAACATCTCAAATGTTGCAAAATAGCATCCAAAGAAAGTACAATAGCACTTTAGTCAAAATATTGCTGTTACGTAATGGCACTACGAATCTGCAACAAAACATAAACAAAAAGAGCACTATATTAGTCAATGTAGAGTTTTATAATGGATATCAGTAGTCACAGAAACTTTCTTTGATTACTTCCTTATCACTCAAAACTTAAGTTCTTCGTGCAAAATCTAAAGATCTTGGTCAAAATTATGATGTAAGCAAAAAATTTGAATCATCAACCCTACATAAGATTTTAAGAACATTATCTAATGACCTAGAAAAAGAGTTTACCTCATTAAAATCGTCAACGTTCAGGAACCAATAAAGGTGCTCCTTATTTCAGTTAATATTTTAGTTGCCCCGCAAAAATAAAGAAGACAAAACACACAATGTCCTTGATTACTTCCCCATCACTCAAAACTTAACTTGTTCATGCTAAATCTAAAGAGAAATTAGGAAATTTGACATCAATTTGTCACACCCCAAATCCGGGGTATGACTTAAGGAGTTCTCAAGCAAGAGAAATTTAGAATAAGACCAAATTTAACACAATTTAAAGTGGAACCTTAAGGCAGGAATAGTTCAGCTTTAGAGATTTACTAAAAATTCATTTGCGTAGCACTTGAAAATTTTCAAAATCAAAGTAAACACGTTAAGGTAGAGCATGCTAAAATTTCATGCGGTTTGGAGTTTGGGAAGTAAGGCAAAACTTGAACACAAACTGACTTGCAAAATAAGGGTTTTGAAGTTCTTGTCTGCAGGAAAATAAGTTTTTAGAATTTGATGATGATTGACTTGCAAAATAAAATAAAAAATAATCAAAATTGCAAGAGATGGTAGTTAGGGTAATTTGTAATAATAATTTTTTTTTGAAGAGGATCAAAGGATTTCACTGAGGCCCCATTTGGATGGTAGGAAATCATGGTATGTAATAGAAATTAATTTCATTTTCCATTCAGATGTGCAGTTTGGTTGTAATTAAAAATTGGAAAGGAAATAAAAAGGACTAAATACTTGTTACTCCTTGTACTTTGCCCCATAAAACAGTTCAGTCCAAAATTTTAAAATTAAACATGTTAGTCCTTATTCTCTTTAATTCTCACACAATAAGTCCAAATTCTCACACAATATGCCTAAAATGACTATTTTACCCCTCATTTATTTTTTTATTTTTTTTTAATCTCTCTCTCTCTTTAATTTTTCTTTGTTTTTTTTTTCCCTACTTCTCTCTCAACTTTCTCGCCTCCGGCTCTGTAAAAACGAGCATCTCCACTTGTCCCACAAAGACTCCAACAACAAAGCTATGGATTCTGCAAAGGTTGTCTAACCCGACAACGTGATCCAGAAGTGGACCCGAGAAACCACCGACTGAAGAAACCCACACCGGTAGTACCTGTCAAAGCCCCACCAATTCTACCCGATTACTACTCTTTGGCGATGGTTCCTTCTCTAGTTCGACGGTGTATCTTTTTTACACGGATATCTATACGGATGGTCAGATTTCAGTGCAAGCCATTGATGAGGTTCCATTTTCGGTCGAAGAGGAGAAGAAAGCAACTCCGGTTGTTAAGGTTGCTGCTAAGCCCAGAAGAGGTATGTTATAATTTCTTCACTATCTAATCATTTTCATTTAGTTTCCATTAATTTCTTGAATTGCTAGCTTTGATTGATTGTGTACTCTCTCTCTCTCTCTCTCTCTCATTTTTACAGATAGAGAAGCAGAAGAGGTAGAAGAGGCTGAGAGATTGGGTGTTTGAGTGGCGAGTGGAGTTCAGTGGAGGTCGGCTGGTTGGAAATGGGATCGGCGCTGGGTTGGTCAAAGCTGGAATTGGAGTTGGGAAACTAGAGCGGGGAGCTACAGAAGTCGCCGGAGAGTCGTGGAGGGCATGGCGGAGAATCTCGAATCCCTAGACGAGTGAGAGAGAGAGAGAGAGAGAGAGAGAGAGAGAGAGGCAGAAAAAATAAATAAAAAATAAGAGAGAACAAAATTAATTTAAAAAAAAAAGTGAGGGGTATAATAGTCCTTTTGGATCTGTTATGTGAGACTTACATCCATTCCGATTCCTTCATGTGTTAGTAAATGCAGGAATTCTTTTACCCAGAATTATTCTGATTCCTTTATATGTTACTAAAAGCAGGAATGTTTTTACCTCGCATGTAAGACCTCGGAAATTTGTTATTAATTCCTAAATGTTTAATGGGATTAATCAAGTATTTGTTTGTAAGATTTCGTGGTTCGAGGGTGGAGTGGAATTATTTTCGGACGAATAATTATTCGAAGTGCTCATTTTAGGGGGTTACGAAGTTTGACTTTTTATACGTTTATATTCTGTGAGAACTTCTTTCACGAAAGTTGTAGTGCGCGTTGATATGAGATCATAGATATGCGGAATGCGAAAATCGGAGTTCGTATGAAGAAGTTATGACCCTTGGAAAAAGTTTCCATTTTGGTTAAATAGGAAAAAAATCAGAAAAATCAGAAGTTTCCGAACAGGGAAACTTTTTCTCTCTCTTCGGTCCGGAGCCCAGTTTTACCCTCTCCCTTCGCCGGCCGATTTCTTCACCGTCCGGCCACCAATCGGCGCGATTCCAAAGAGAATCCTGCTCGTCTCAGTCCCCTCTACACGTCTGTGATGGTGATTTGTCGTGGGAAGCACCGTGCACGACGCCACAAGGCCGAGAAGTAGCACGGTGGAGTTGCAGATCGCCCAGATCGGAGATCACGTTTCCGGCCACCTTAGCCGGCGATCCTTGGGGGCTTTTGAAGCCCAGAGGATTTAGATACTCTCTATAAAACAGCTTGCAACAATTCAACCTGTGGAGCTCGAATCATCGGTTTTCAAAACTTGCAAGGTAAATTCCTGCCAAATGGCTTTGATTCAGACTTTGTGCTAGTTATGAATGTTTCAATTGGAATTGAGATGAAGAACTTTCATGTTGTGAGTTTTGCCAAATTCCTACTTTGGGCCTGTGGCGGTGCCGCCACTATGGTGGTGTTTTTCGGCGGTTTCCGGCCACCTCAGGGACAGTTTCTGTTCCTGATTTCTATCTACTCATCGATACGAGCATTTCGATATATAGTTTGTAATTTTTGGAGATCGTATGAGCATGTTAGGGTTTTAGGGTTTTTGATTCGTTTCGGTATTCGATCTGTGAGGATTTGGCTGTCCGATTGACTTGTAGTTTTGATTTATTGATCGTAAGACTGTCCCGATGACATTGTGTGGTCATGGGTGAAGATCCGACCGCTGGATCTTAGTAGAAGTGTGTTTTATGAATTGTGCCTTAAGTGAAATATCGTATTTGATTTGGTGATTGATGGATTTGTAATGGACGGACGGTTGTGATTATGATTTGGTGCTTGTCTTGGTTTGTGTGAAGACGCAGTAGGATTTGGAGGTGAGTAAATCTCACGGTGTTTCGGTCGATAAATTAGTTATGTTTGATTTAGTAGATTTAATTGTTAGTATGCAAAATCATATTTATCAAAATAAATTATTTGTTTTAAAATATATGAACTTGATCGACAACGGTTTATGGGTAGGTTAAAACAATGTTTTGATAGAAAATGATTTTCAAGAAGTATAATTTATAAAACTATAGTTGGTATTAGTGGCATCCCTGAGTGGGTGACTATGTATATATATATTTACGTGATATATATATATATCTGGATGGTGTGGCATTGTGATATGTAAACTTTTGATGATTTATATTGATAAAAGAGTGATTTGGAGTTGTGGTGTAACAATTGTGAGTTGGAAGGTTACAGTGGTAACCTGGATTTCTATTCTGAGGACCGAACGGTCCGAAGTTTGAAGGTTACAGTGGTAACCTGGATTTCTATTCTAAGGACCAAAGGGTCTGAAGTTTGGTCGTAAGGTTGAACCTCGGCAGAGGTGACAGGTTATAATTCAGTTGAGCTCGAGTCTGTCGTTGTTCAGGGAAGGTTTTTGGGGTTTTTCGTTTGTGTTTACGTGAGATTGGGATTTCTATGAATTCTATTGTTTTCTTTAATTATAATCTCCTGAACTAAGTTATATGCAGGGATTACTACTTTTTTTATTGTTTGTTTTAATGTAATCTCCTGAACTAAGTTATATGTAGGGATTACTACTTTTTGTATTGTTTGTTTTAATGTAATCTCCTGAACTAAATTATATGCACGGATTACTACTTTTTCTATTGTTTGTTTTTAATGTGATCTCCTGAACTAAGTTTCCATGCAGGGATTACTGATTTTACTTAATTCAATTGTAAGTGCGGTTGTGGTTGAGACTTGTAGTGAGTTGTGAGGTCATCGTTTTAACAAATGCTTTATGTTGAGGGGAAGTGAGTGTGATTTGTCGTTGAGATGATATGATATGATATGATATGAACTTGATGTTTGGTTGTGTTGTGGAATTAAATATGTTGCTTTAATTTATCTCACGAGTTGAGAAATTATAAGCATGAGTGACGTGTGTCACTTTATTTGAGTATACTCATACGGGCTTAAAAAGCTTACCGGGTTTGTTTTGTTCAATCCCGGTGCACTATTCTATGGTGGAGGGGTTTTTGTGCAGGTTAGAATACCGATTAATCGTCGTCGAAACTGAGGGGTACGTTC
This sequence comes from Rosa multiflora, assembly GCA_002564525.1. NCBI lineage: Eukaryota > Viridiplantae > Streptophyta > Magnoliopsida > Rosales > Rosaceae > Rosa > Rosa multiflora. The sequence continues at coordinate 197,409 of BDJD01002551.1, forward strand.
GGTAGCGTGGACGTCGAAGGGTACTCTTAGATTCAAGTCTTCCGTCGTGTAGTGAGTTGTGGTGGGTGTGTTTACTTATTGAATTGTCATTGAGTTTAATTTGTAAACTATCTGTAATGTAATATGTAATTCTAAAGAACGAGTCGGTATTGACATTGTGAGCTCTGTTTGTTTAGTTACTTAATTTAATTGAAAAATTTTCTATGTGTTTTTCTTGTGCTTGCTAAGTTATCGCGTTTCGGATTTGAATTTATTTATCAAAATTCGGGGCGTGACACCGCATTCATTCCCTCACATTTTAAGTAAGTAAACGTGCCTTAAATAGAATTACATAGTCAGAGGTGATATTATATTTCCATTTCCCACTGTCAAAGGCAAAATTACATTAATTATCCCTCTAAAAATTTATATTCCCCACCAATATTCCTTATAAATTGATGTACTTTAATTAGTAAAAAGGCATTATTGAAAATTACAATTTCATATTTTATTCTTATGACTTACTAAACACTACAATAGAAATGAAAAATTAATTCTAAAATTTAATTTATAATAATATTCCAAACACTCACATGGAAATATTAAAATATATTCCATTTCATATCGGTCTAGAAAGAAAAATAAATCATTTTCTAATTTTGACACCTGTTAACCAAACCGGGCCTAAAGTAATAAAAAAAATATAAAAAGTGTGTGAATAGCACCGCCTAAAATTTTTATAAAATAAAGCTCTGAAAAAAAAAAATGTTCACCGCTGAATGCGTACAAGAATTTTCAATTCGCATAAGGCTCTAACATCGTCTTCTGCCTTCGTGATCAGTCTCTGCAATTCTGATGGGAGTCCAAGCCCCAGCCCTGAGCTTCAGGTTCGTTGATAATTTCCTCTTGTTTGCAACGCAATAGTTTTAGCGAATCCAGTAGACAACAATTTTGATTCTTGATTTTTGATTTTACTTCATCTGTTAGATCATTGTTCGTTTCGATTGTGGCGCTTATCTCCCTCGTCCCATTCTCTTTTCCTCAGAGCGATTGATCTCATACCTCTGATCAATCTGTTTCATCCATCTAATGGCCGGTAAGTATATTTGATCATTCTTTCTATCCAGACCTAGGTTTAATTGGAATTACAGAGCTGGCCATTGCTTGTAATATGTGCATCTGTTCATGATTTGAAGATGATTTCTGGTTAGCTTAAAGCTAATGCTGGAAGCTAAGTTATGCCTTGTTCTTTGCTAGCATTTGTTCCGTTTTGATATATATGCGTGTCGAAAATTGTGTAATTGCACGCATCTTTCTTATTAGCATTGTTATTGTTACTAGTTTTGACGCCCAGAAATCCCCAAGCCTCCTCGGTGAACTTGGGCTTGGAACTGGGGCCTCGAAAAATAGCTAGGTCGGTAGTACTAGAGGGGGTTGGAGCCTGTGAGGGAAGCAAACCATGGGCCTGAAGCCGTTCAGTTTGTCTACAAGCTTGTACAAGATCGTTGCAAAAGTGTTGACCGGAAGATTAAGGCCAGGTGGTGAAAGACACTGTATCTTGTGTCTAGGGACCTTTTGCTAAAGAATAGGTAGATCCTTGGTGCAGTTCTGGTGGCAGATTAGGTGGTTGATGAGGTGAGAATGGAAAAGAAAGGGGGTCTAGTTGAAAATTGACTTTGAGAAAGCCGACAGTCATCTGGACTGGAATTTTTTGGATTCCGTATTGGGAAATTAGGGCTTGGGACTCAGATGGAGCAAGTGGATTGGGTGGTGTCTTAAGTCAGCAAATTCTCCTGCAATTTAAATGGAGATCAAGAGGGAAGTCTGAAGGTACTAGAGGTTTGAAACAAGGGGATCAGTCTCCTTTTTTTCTTTATTCTGATTGGTAACTGTTTTTAACCAGACTAACAGTGAGGGCTGAGAATTGTAGTTTATTGAAGTTTGGCTGTAGGGAGAGAAAATATTGAATTTACTCACGTTCAGTTTGCTGATGATACCATTGTCTTTTTTAGTGATGAGCAGAGTTGTGCTGATCTGAATTTGATCTTAGAGAGCTTAGATTTGGTTTCAGGGTTGAAAATAAACAATGATCACCTTAGTGATTGGAATGTGGTTTCCAGGAAGTACTAAAGAGAAGGAGGTCTGGAGATCTGAAATTTCATTGTGAAGAATATCTTGCTGGGGATGTGGCTGTGGAGATTTCCTATGGAGAGAGACTCCTTGTGGCACAGTCTAATCACAAGTCTAGTTATCATGAAAATAAATCAGACTCTAATCTTGTTCATCAAGGTTCTAGCAGAAGCCCTTGGAAGGACATTTCAGCTGGTTTGGACAATTTTCAAGTGTTTTCAGATTGTAGTGGGTAACGGGAGAGGAGTAAGATTCTGGGATGACAATTAGACGGGGTACAAACTGTTTAATGAAACGTTTCCAAAACTTTTTAAACTGTCAAGATTCAATCATACATTTATTGAACATCTAGCCATTCTAAACATTTTTCCGGTGAGTTGGAACTTTGGTTTTAGGACAAACTTTACATGATGAGGAGACAAAGGAAGTTTCTTTATGTGCTTGGATTGGTAGAAAGAATTAATTTGGTGAGTTCAAAAAGAGATGTGAGGAAATGGAAGTTGGAAGCATTTGGTACTTTCTCATGCAAGTACATTCACAATTTTCTGAATGAGGGTAGCTCTGATCCAAGCTTTTCTCCTGCAAAGTTCATTTGGAATGCCAAAGTTCCTCCAAAGATGAAGGTCTTAGGCTGGTTGGTGGCGCATCAGAATGAATGCTCCTCAGATGCTTCAATGGAGGAGGCCAACTTGCTGGTCTCACCTCATTAGTGTGTCTTGTGCAAATTGAATGCAGAGAGTGCAAATTTTTTGTTATTAATATATTTTTATTTTTGTGCATTGTGGGGTGACTGCCTATCCTCGGCAGAAGTTATATACGGAGGCTGGGGTGGTTTAGGAGTCCCCAGTGGAGACTTCTGCTTTGTTTTCTGAAAACCATTATCAGTTTGGTAAAGGGAAGAAAGCCAAAGTGTTGTGGGGCTGTGGTGTCTTGGCTGTTTTTTGGGTACTGTGGATGGAAAAGAAATAGGAGAATTTTGAGTTAAAGGGGCAGAGATTGAGGAACTTTGGGAGTGAGTGAGGTTTTGGTCCGCTCTTTGGCTTCAGTTTCTGAGGCTTTTAAAGATCACAGCTTCTCTTGTATTTTGAGGGACTGGCAGGCGGGCAGAATTAGTTTAGCAATTTTATTTCTCTTTGGGAGTTTCTTTTGGGGTTACTGTTTTTTATCTTTCTGCTGTACAGTTTGCGCATTGATGCCTTTCACTTTTACGCTTGGACTGCATAATAATGATGCCTTTTGTAGGTAATGGTCCTCCGCCAAAGCCGTGGGAGCAAGCAGGCTCCTCCTCTGGGCCTGCACCTTTTAAACCATCATCAGCTGGAAGCACAAGTGATGTAGTGGAGGCTTCAGGAACTGCTAGACCTGGAGAAATAGTATCAAGTACTGATAAAACCGCCATAATTAATCAAAATACTCTTGGTAGGCCTGTTCCCTCTAGGCCTTGGGTGCAGAACTATGGAAGTAACACATATGGAGGTTTGTGAACAAGTTCTTTTCCCTCCCTCCCCTTGTTTGTGGCTTTCCATTTTTCTTGGCTTCCATTATATCTCTGTGTGTGTGTGTCATTTTTTTAATATTAATTTATGTTATGTTTGCCGAACTATAACTCAGGTTATGGCTCTGGAATGACTGGCATATCTGGAATGTATGGCGGTACATATGGTGGCAATGGAGGATTATATGGTGGAGGGATGTATGGCAACAGCATGTATACCGGAGGATATGGTGGGCTTTATGGTGGATCTTCTGGGATGTACGGGGCTGGGTCTTCTGGGATGTATGGTGGTGGAATGTACAATAGTGGCATGGGAGGCCCAATGGGTGGCTATGGAATGGGCATGGGTGGTCCTTATGGAGGTCAAGATCCAAATGATCCATATGGTGGTCCTCCATCTCCACCAGGGTTTTGGGTTTCAGTACTTCGGGTGGTAAGCATCTCCTTTTGACTTGGTAGTAATTTCTGTTGGAGGGATGAAAAATGCTTGATAGCTAATATATTATTATTTTATAACATTGTTGAATTCAGAACTTTCTAATGAATAAATGAGGATGCTTTATTAATAGGTTTCCTTACTACCATCGAGATCAAATAAAGTTTTTGTTAGAGTGAACTAGTTGATGATACATTTAATACAGATACCCTCAATTGTTCCTGTTCTTGCAGATGCAAGGTGTGGTTAACTTTTTCGGTCGGATTGCAATTCTAATAGACCAGAATACACAGGCATTGCATTTGTTCATGACTGCTCTTCTTCAGGTTTTTATCTGCCATTATGTATTCTAATTTGTCTCGAGCATAGAATCAACACATTGCTGCAGGAAAAATTGGCAAATGCATTGGCAACCCTTCAGAATGAGGGTTTAGAGCTGTAGAAAGTCCAAAAATTTAACATGTTTGGCTAAAGTTTATTTTGTATTTTGCTATCTTCCTTTCGTACTTTGTTGTTAAAGTGGTAATCCCATCCCTAAGTTGCCTTGTCTTCATGCAAAAGAATAGTTTTAGGCACCTGAATACTAAAATCTATGGTGGTGAAGCTTTTACATATTCTCACTTGCTTGGTTATAGTGGATAATTGCCATAGCCGTGTGAGCATTTAAATCATCTCAGAAAATGCTTAAATTCTGCTGACTGTTTTGACAATACTCTGTTGCAGCTTTTTGATCGCTCTGGTATTTTGTACGGGGAGCTAGCTAGGTTTGTATTGAGAATATTGGGAATCAGAACAAAACCCAAGATGGGGCCTCCACAAGGACCCAATGGTCTTCCGTCTCCTGGACCCGGCAGTGCTTCTGAAAACCCTAATTACATTGAGGGGCCAAAGGCTGCTCCTAGTGGTTCCTGGGAGAATGTTTGGGGAAATGATACCAGTAAATGACAGAGGCAAGACAAATCATTGTCATTTGATTGGCCTGTGAATCTCTTCTTCCGTTCAGTTAAACAGAAGAAAGAAGAAGACATCTGCTGACTCCTCATTCTTAATGAAAACCTGTGCAAATATGATTGTAGCATCGAAGTCCTGTAGTCTGTGCAACTCATACCGTAAGTCTGATCGTGGGTGAAATGGTTAAATGGTAAGCTCTGTGTCACTGGATGAAATGGTCAAATGGTTACCATGGCAACCTCTTTTGTATCCATAACACCGCTGTAATAAATGTCTCTTTTAACCCCAAAATAATTGTCTGATCTACTGGAATTTTGTAATGTCGGGTATTTTGCTTGCTATGCTTCGGCATGATTATTGGATGAGGAATCTGAGAGAGTTATAGTATTTCGACTTTAACTAGTATACAAACTTTATGAAATTGTACAGGAGTTAATTGATTACTAACTTCATCTGACAAGATCTGTTCATCTCATCGAAACCTAGTTTCCATGAGACACCAGAATTAACCGTGTGTTCCAGAATCCAGAGCGAGGCCATGATGGTTCACAACTGCAGATAATGAATTATCAACACGAACGTTCATATTTTATGGGTGTTGATGAGGGATTGCTGACGAGTACCTGTGTCATTTTATATTTGTATGACTAACATTGAGCATCTGCAAACTTTTGCTGAATATTTGGGAGCCAGAAACAACTGTATGAGTGCTGATGCTGGTTCTGTACGATTTGAGAGACAGGATGTCAGCTAAGGACATTGGGTAAGAAGTTCTGGGATAATCTTTCAGTGGCTCTTTCTTCGCGAGCACATAAGGACCTTGTCAGCTACTATTTTAATGTTTTCATGCTCTCCGGAGCGTGCTGAACAGAATAGGTTTGATCCTCCAAACATTGATAACGATAATGATGTGTCGCAGAAATTAAATTTGGAATATCGTAGAGGATACAGAGTACCCTGTGGTGGTAATTCCTGTATATCTAGATGCTTCTGCCTATAACCAGGAAGAAACATTTCCATGGTTGCCATGAACACACCGAGTATGCTTATCACATAGATAGTTGGAACGAGATGGTGCCGTGGTTGGTTGCAACGATGTTAATGAATGATGGGGGTGATACAGATGATGGCTCACGATCATCTCATTCTGGGAATTCCCCCGGTGATTTTGGCGGAGCCACCAAATCTCAGCTTTTCGGGTCAAATACCTGATCATAACGGGGAGGATTATGGTCTATATTCAAGATGAGTCTTGCATATCCTACGAGTATCAGCGAGAGAGTTAATCGATAATGATGCAAGTGAACAAGCTCCTTCTCTTGATGAGTAGCATTTGAATTAACCTTTGTGCTTTTGAGTGACAATGTTCAAGAGGAAGGATCCTTAGGGTGCTAGGAATGGCAAGTGCAAGGACTCAAACTCGGCTTTGAGCTCTATGCACTCCCTTAAAGGTGAAAGTAGATTTCCTTCAATGTCTTGAGATCTTAGAAGACGGTGAGTTTGTAACTGTATTAGTACTCCACCTACTAGACCCGCGCGTTCTGGCGGGGTCCTCCGCTTGTGCTTTGCCACCAAAATGTTTAATTTGAGCATTTTATTCGTACAAGGAGATCCACAACTCCTCCATCGATCTCCTTTTCTCAACAACTGGACAAACAAACCAAATCATTTGGTGAGGCACTCACTACTTTAACGTTACGTACAAAATAAGAAAATAATTTCTTACGTATAAAAAGAAAATGTTCCACAAGACATAACGGAGGGTCGTGCAGGTCATGACATCACCTTAATGACCATCTCGACCAGCTTAGATGCGTCTATGTATAAATCGGCATTGAGTCTCAATCTCTAAGCTTTGAATATGAATACCCTGTTGGAGTGATGGGGAGTTTCGTACCAAACCTAATTTAGCCCGCACACAACTCTGCCATGAATGAGGCATTTTAACAGTGGTGCTTGCCTGGTCAGTAACTGACTAAGAAAATGATACTCAATCACTCTTAGATGTAAATCTAATGGTGAAGGGTGGTTGTAAATTATTTTCTTGATTAGTTATTGATAGGGTGAACATTTCTGACTATTTTAAAGCTCCTCGCCCCTAACTTGCAATGTAAATGGGGAACCCACTCCCACACCCATAATGCCAAATTCGGGCAAGCCCCTTGGTGTCAGCGTCCTTAGAACCAGTTTGCTCATCTCCTACTAACTAGTGACTTTCGTTCGTGAGATCTATGACTCTAATCTAATTAAAATAAAATAAAATAAGAATCACCCAACTAAAGGATACTTGTCTTAACAGTGGTGTTCACCTGGTCAGTTGCAGACCAAAAAATTTATGCTCGATAACCCATAAATTTACATCCAAAGATAGAAAATAAAATATCTAAACTTAATAATAATTCTCTCTGCAATTATATTTACATCTATAAGGGTGGTTGAGTATTATTTTTTTGGTCAATGTAAACATTTTCGCTTGTTTTAAAAGTAATGCAATGTACATATTTATGGTAACAGTATATTAATTTTTCTTTTTTAGCTACAGAATCAATTTAATTTTCACCAATTGAAAAACAAAAATCATCTCCATTAATATTACGAATATTCAATTCTCCATTTCCATCAAATCCTTTTCAAAAAAATTGGTCAAACCACGAAAACTTTCCTTATATGTTTAAATGCGAACCGCAGCTCTGATCCAATGGCTGATGTTGCAAGTTCGCATCAAACCCGCACAGTCTTAGCCCGCACCTGATAGTCTCCCGTTGCCATTGAATCAAATTCGCTTTGCTATTTAAACCAAGTCGTGCATTGCAGTTGCAATGAATTAGGAGGCATCAGTAAATTCTCCATAAGGGAAAGGAACCCAGCAGAAGAACAAGGAGCGAGCTAGCTTTTCCGGTAAATTCCACCATTCCTTCATCGTTGATTTTCTTCATTTCATTCCTCAGATCTAATCACATTTTCTTTTGTTTGATGATTCATGAATGATTGAGTAACCATGACGATGATTCGTGTTTCCATACATCTGATCTGATTCTGTTACGGTTGATAAATTTTGGGTGTGGTTTGATAATTCTAGATCTACTTGCATTTGTGTGGAATGTGAATGTGATTTTGATTCTTGGTAATGAAGCTATTGTAGTTGCGGCTGTTTTGAGCATTATTGAAGGATGAAAATGTGGTTTTATTGAATGGATATGGTGATTGTCAATGCTTCATTGAGGGGATCTAGATCTGGATCATTAATATACCTTTGGCGATTTGATTTGATCTCAATTATGATCAGTAATGTTGTCAAATGTATTGATGATTCTCAATAGAGATTCCAGATTTGTATTTTTCATGTTTTCTTTATTCGTGAAACGTCGGCGTTTTGTCTTGAGTATTGTTTGTCTCTGTAATACTGTCTTTATATTGGTTCATTCAATCGAAGAAATGAATTAGTATTCAATCATGTTTTTGTAACCTGACTTAGGGAATGATTAGGCTGTTGGAATTAGCTATAATGTCTCTTCTGGTGTATGTTGTTGTTGACTTGTTGTTGCTGATTTTGTTGAATTCAGTTTATCATATCCGTCCACTACCAAGAACGTCAGTGATAATTTTTTCTTCTTCTTTGTTTCTATATATCTTACCTTAATCTGATGAATAGGTTCATCTGAGATTTTTTCTTTGGTGTATAGGTTTATCTAATCTTAACGTAGTGAATAGGTTTGTTTGTTTCAAAACTGATCACGCTGGATCAAGAAGCTTGTCTGGTGGATGTTGTTTTTTTATTTTTGATGTGAACCTTGTCTGGTTTCTTCACCATATAAATTTCTTTTAGATCTAAGTACCCCTATCATTTGAATAATGCAACCCTTTTGCATAGGTAGAGTATATGTTAATGTTTTAAATACCTTGTCTTGTTTCATTTTGTTTGGCATTTTACTTTTGTTTTTTTATCTTGTTTTGATTATGATATAAATGAACATAATATATGAACAGGTTATAGAGTGAAACGAAAATGGTGAAGATCTGTTGCATTGGTGCTGGATATGTCGGGGGTCCTACGATGGCAGTGATTGCACTCAAGTGCCCCTCTGTTGAAGTTGTTGTTGTTGATCTTAATCAGAAACGGATTGATGCTTGGAACAGTGACACACTTCCAATTTATGAGCCTGGTCTTGATGATGTTGTCAAACAGTGCCGAGGCAAGAACCTCTTCTTCAGCACCAAGGTGGATGAGAGCGTAATGGAAGCTGATATAGTGTTTGTCTCTGTCAACACCCCAACCAAAACAACGGGTCTTGGAGCAGGCAAGGCAGCCGATCTGACTTATTGGGAGAGTGCTGCTCGAATGATTGCTCGTGTATCAAAGTCCAGCAAAATTGTTGTTGAGAAATCGACAGTCCCAGTCAAAACAGCTGAGGCAATAGAAAAGATTTTGACCCACAACAACAAATCAGAAATCCAATTCCAAATTCTCTCAAACCCAGAATTTCTTGCTGAGGGAACTGCAATCGAAGACCTTTTTCACCCTGATCGTGTCCTCATTGGTGGCAGGGAGACCCCTGAAGGCCAGAAAGCTGTCCAAGCATTGAAGGATGTTTATGCTCAGTGGGTGCCTGAAGACAAAATCCTCACCACCAATCTTTGGTCTGCAGAGCTCTCCAAGCTTGCTGCCAACGCATTCTTGGCCCAGAGAATTTCATCTGTCAATGCCATGTCTGCTCTTTGTGAGGCTACAGGGGCCAATGTTGCACAAGTGTCATATGCTGTTGGCAAGGATAGTAGGATAGGACCAAAGTTCCTTAATGGTAGTGTTGGTTTTGGTGGATCTTGCTTCCAGAAGGATATCCTGAATCTGGTTTACATTTGCGAATGCAATGGCCTTCCAGAGGTGGCAGAGTACTGGAAACAGGTCATTAAGATCAATGATTATCAGAAGAGCCGTTTTGTGAACCGTGTTGTTGCTTCCATGTTTAACACAGTGTCCAAGAAGAAGATTGCCATTCTTGGTTTTGCCTTCAAGAAAGATACTGGTGACACTAGGGAGACCCCCGCTATTGATGTGTGCCAGGGGTTGTTGGGTGACAACGCCGACCTGAGCATATATGACCCACAGGTTACTGAAGACCAGATCAAGATGGATCTCACATCGAAGAAATTTGACTGGGACCATCCTCTTCACCTACGGCCAATGAGTGATACCACTACCCTTGAGAAGGTTCGTGTGGTCAAGGATGCCTATGAGGCAGCAAAGGATTCCCATGGTGTTTGCATTCTGACCGAATGGGATGAGTTTAAGACTCTTGATTACCAGAAGATCTATGAGGGTATGCAGAAACCAGCATTCATATTTGATGGAAGGAATGTGGTTGATGCCAATAAATTGCGTGAGATTGGTTTTATTGTTTACTCAATTGGAAAGCCCCTGGATGCATGGCTGAATGACATGCCTGCTGTGGCATAAAAATAACGGAGTTTGAGTGCTTTCAAGGTCGAAGATCACAGTTAGTTCGATTCTTTTCTCTATTTTTCATGGACTTTTATACTTTCTTTCCTCCATATATTGGTCAGGATATTTGGTATAATTTTTGTTGAAGTAACGGGCCCTTGTTTTGCCTGGCACGAAGTTATTATACCTGTTTTGTTACTTTTCTATTACAGAGGATTGTTAATTGCTTATAATATGTTTTAGTTTTGCTGTAAACATTTGAATTTTGATTGTGGGTTTAAATTTGAATTAGTACATGCTGTAAGAGATGGAAAGTTTGTCTGTTCTTTGAGTTCTAGACATTCTAACTTGGCTATAGTTTATGTGGACTGTAGTCTTGGATACGATTTCAACTTATGTTTGAGTCCCTTGACCTGGTACTCATTTCTAAACGGCTCTTAAAGCCTAATTATTTTAAGGGAAATGTCTCTTAAACCTAAAATTTCAGATAGGTTTCACAAATATATCTTGATATTGTTGTGCTGCTGCTGGTTCCAAACGAAAGCATTTTCTCCATTTTGTGCGAGGGAGAGTTTACATTAGAAAGGTGACTCTCAGACTCAACTTTTTAACTTCCATCAGGCGGTATGTAGCATCGCTGATTGTAAGAGACTCTGACTTGGTAATAGGGCTTATGGATCTTGGTTGTCATGTGCAGATTTGCTATAGAATTCCCCTATCAATCTGCTAGATAGGTTAGATGATCAGGTAATGGTTGAAGCTCATATTGTAGTAAAAGTTTTGTGGTACATCATTGCACCGTTACATCAACTAATGTACGGATACATCAAGTAAACTTGTTCAATACGAAAATAAAGTAATCTCAAACTAGTCTACTAAACATGGAATCGGTCTACCTCCAACTCTCCAAGCAGTGACAGATCCATGATATAAATTTGGGGTGGCCTAAATTTAAGGCATTTTCATAAGATTTTTTTTTTTTTAAATGCTTCGAAGAATTTTGAGACTAAATTGTAAAGGAAAAAAGAAACAAAAGAAGAAAATGACAAAACAACAGAGAAAACGCAGGCAAAAATTGTCATTAAGAAAATTCTAACCAAAATTGTTAAAGAAACAACTTGTCACTTTGCCAACTGAACCAAAGACAGCTACGTAAGATTTTAGCACTTATAATCCGTAAAATATTAAACGAATTTTGGGTCGAGGTATAGATATGCCCCTACCTCCGATTAGAACTAATCAACTTAATATAGCACACTATTAGCTCACTTAGTTTCTCGAAACATTTAGCCATATTTGAATTTTATCTATGTTATCTTTTGGGTAACGCCCATGGAGTTGGGGTGGTCGTGCTTATCAGTAGATTGCCACTCTCCCAGACCCAATTCCTATAAGGATAAGACCAGTCTTCTTCTTCTTCTTCTTCTTCACTCCGAACTTGTGCTCAACCAGACCAGAAATGGCACTCCTTCCGATTCAAAATGCTCTCCTTCCCAATCTCAAACCCTCTCCCTTCCTCACACCCAAAAACCCATTCCCCCTCCTCACCAAAACCCACAAGAAGCCCCACTCCACAGTCACCATGATGAGCATGGAGGCCGGCATCGGCGTCATGGCCACCAAGCTCGGCATGATGAGCTTCTTCGAACCCAACGGCAAGGTCGTCCCCGTCACCGTCGTCGGCTTCAAAGAAGGCAACATTGTCACCCAAATCAAAACCCAAGCCACCGACGGCTACGACGCCGTCCAAGTCGGCTACCGCCGCATCCGCGACCGGAAACTCACCAAGCCCGAAATGGGCCATCTCAACAAGGCCGGCGCAATCCCTCTGCGCCACCTCCAGGAGTTTCGTCTTCAGGACGTTGAAGGGTTTGAGCCCAACCAGAAGCTTGATTTCAGCGAGCTCTTCAACGAGGGTGACCTCGTCGACGTCGCCGGAACCACGATCGGGAAAGGGTTTCAGGGTGGGATTAAGAGGCACCATTTCAAGAGGGGGCTGATGACTCATGGGTCCAAGAGTCACAGACAGCTTGGGTCGATTGGGGCCGGAACCACGCCGGGGAGGGTTTACAAGGGGAAGAAGATGCCTGGGAGAATGGGAGGGACTAAGACCAAGATCAGGAAGCTCAAGATTGTCAAGATTGATAAGGACCTCAATGTGGTTATGATTAATGGTGCTCTTCCTGGTAAGCCTGGGAACCTTCTCCGCATTACTCCGGCTAAGATTGTAGGAAAGAACATCCCTAAGAGTTAAAAGCTCCAATTTCGGATTTTCGGTTTTGTTTTGTGAATTTTTGTATTGTCATTGACTCTTATCAGCGATTTGGCTGCATTCCTTATAGCATGTAATCTGGCTGTGGCCTTGTTTGTTATGATATTCGAAGCACTTTTTGATTGTAGGAGAAGAATATCCCTAAGAGTTAAGCTCCAATTTCGGATTTTCGGGTTTTTCTTAGCTTTATTTTGTGAATTTTTGAATTGTCATTGACTCATATCAGTGATTTGGCTGCATTCCTTATAGCATGTAATCTGGCTGTGGCCTTGTTTGTTATGATATTCGAAGCACTTTTTGATTGTAGGAACAAGAATCACTGGTTTATATTGTCTAATATCAAATGTAAGATAGTTTCTGTGAAACTGGAAATATGGTTATGCTAATTAAGTGAAGAAAGTGATCTTAATGTGTGATAGAAAGCTGAGTTTTGGCCCAGGGAGGAAACTGTGTCGTCTCTTGGAAGCCGGGAAATGAACTAAGAGAAGCATGCTGGCTATTTTTCTGTATCATCACTGCATAAATGTGGCTATATTTGCTTCGTTTTTGTAAATGTAGGCATATATGTAGCTTCTTGTAATGATTTTTTTTTTTTTAGTTTATAAAGTCCATATGGAGCTAGTATCTTCAAAAGAAAGAGTGAGCACAATGTATGATAGAAAAGCAAAAATTTTGACTCAAATATAATACTGTGTCCTGTCCTAGACAAAAGCCTGCCTTAATCCTAGTATTTGCGATTGATGAATGGTACACCTAATTGGAGAAGTTGTTTGCTTTGATATAATGAAATTATGAATAGAGAAATTGGTTAAAAATAGCAGTGAAAGTGATCACTCACTTGAAAAGGTTATTTATTTGGTTTTGTGAAGTTTAATATTGTCATTAACTTATGTTTCAAGGTTATTTATTTGGTTTTGTGAAGTTTAATATTGTCATTAACTTATGTCAGCTGTTAACTAGTCTTGTTTGGATGAATTTGGCAGCACCTCACTTGGTCATGGAGCAAATATCATTAATTTGAATTATACTTATGTGCTGTGTAAATGCAAATCTTTTGTAAAATTTTTCCCTTTAAAAAATAAAGTAAGGGCATGGTTTCTGGAAAAGCAATCATCCTTGAAAACTACATGGGGATAGTAGAGATACTACAGAAAATAGTGATTTTCTGTGGCATCACTCTATCCTTTGGCTACAGCTCTTTATTTTTTAAATATACAATCATACTTGCCATGTTTGGTTAGAGCTTATTGGAATACTATTTAATATAACAAAATACATTTTGTACTACTGATGCTTCCTTAAATCATGTTCACGCTACTTGAAATGCCTTGATCCAGTTATTCAAGGATTTGGTAGTAAGATTTCAAATCAGTATAGATTTCTCCTCTCTATAGAAAGTCAGTATGTATCTAGTTTCTCAAGAAAAGATAGCGGTGAAAGTTATCATCATAATGCTGATTGAAATTTTAAGAAAGAAGAAGAAAAAACTGCAGAAAAGCTCATACTTCCGTAGTTTTCACACTGGTTAACTAGTACAATGAGTGAAGTGCAGGTATTTATACTAAAACTAACTGACTAGTGGTCTTAACAAACTTCTCAACTCTTCCACTATCCATTTTGACATCTTGGACCGAGCTTAATCGTCATTAGCTGGATTATTTCCTTGGTTAGCAAGCTTACTTCCTTGGTTAGCAAGACAGCGTGACGACCACAGTTTGCTTCTTTTTGCCAAAGACACTAGCTTCTTTTTTCTTTTCTTTTTTCAACAGACTTGCAATGAAATTTTAAAGATTAAAAATTTTTGGAATCATCATTGTGTCACCTATGTAATGTTTCACAATGGAAACTTTCCACATTAAAGGCCCTCGCTGCTCATGTTGAGCTGGACCACATATGAACCTAAAGACCTGTAACCAGGCTACACTTCTTGTATAACAGATTACCGAGTACGTTCTTGTCTGTACATATGTTGCCAAAGAGAAATTTTAGGTGGCAAACTCTATTTAAATCTGTCTTCTCTTGATTATCCCCACAAGCACAGGATAGTACTACTGTATTAGTTTCCTGGGAGAAGATCCTCTCCTGAGCTGTCACCTAAGCCATGGATATTGATTTGCACTTTGCAGCGTGCCTGAAAACTTGGTGTCCCTTTATAATTGTAGATAAACTATAAAAATCACAGTTACCGGTGCACGCCCATAAATTCTAAACCCCAATCATTTCCTGCTCCTGAACCAAAAATAAGTGTAACCAACACATACCAGGTCTCCATGAGCTACATTTTCTTCAGAGAACAAAAGGAGGGGAAAACATGAACTGCAATGTAAAAGTAGATGGTCTCTCTTCTGAGTTCTGAGGTGCAAGGCTCTTCTAAACTACTGTCGAATAAATATCAGGAAAGAACTAATTCAGAAAGGTCCTGTAACTCTGTTTCTCAGTGATACTCTGGCCCAGCCTTGCATTATGTTATTCAATTCGGTTTAATGAAGAATATTTGTATACCAAAAAAATGTTCAAAAAAAAAAAAAATACAGCACATTAAGTAATAAACAGTCATAGCACAGGGATCCTTTTTCTGGCCATTCATAATCACAAATAATAACATCTGAGTCTGCTTGGAACTGAACATAATAACATACAATGTCTCTCTCCACCTAAATCCTCAAGGAGCTGAAGGAGTAGAAGATGCGCCTGTAATCCCTGTGTAACCCTCTCTGGCTAAAAATGCAGCCATCTCGTCTAATTTCCGTCCCTGGTCATCTAATCTCCGGAATATGGTCTCTCTAATTAGAACTAGTTGGTCTAGAATTATGTCATGACCCTGATGAAGCCGGATAGTCTCCTCAGTAGTGGACGTTGGTGCTGTATTAGCCACACGATCTCTGCCATCATCAACCAACTGCTGAGAATTCATACGGTTGTTGAAATTCCACTGCGATCCGCATTTGGAAGCTACACTTTTCAAGTCCTCGGCCTTGAGAATCAAGGCTTCCACTTTTGTTTGACATCTGACATCTATAGCTGAGATGACGGGATTATCAGAAGAAGAAATATTGTTGGGAGATGCCCAGCTCAGAAGTTGTTCTCCATAAAAATCCCCCTCCCTAAGGATCTTGTCATCACGTGACTCGGTGATCTCCGAGGAACCTGTTGTTGTGGCATTGCTGCTAGTCGTGTCAGTCATTCCAATTGTGCCTCGGAGAATGAAGATCATCAAACCAAGTGGTTCTCTCGCTCTAACAACATAGCTATTCCTCTCGTACACCTTTGGCTCGAGATGGTTGCAGATGATTTCCAACACGTATTCGTGCATCTTTTGAAGCATGGGTACCTGTATATAATCCAGATTCCAGAGCCTACAATTAGTATGTGAAATTACATTTTGTCAACTAAAATTGAAATCAATGACACTTTTGGAAATAATTTAATTAATCATTAGGGACCACTATATCATAAACGTATATGTTCATTTAAACCATTCGCTCTTCTTTTAACAGTGGCATTATAGAGAGGTTGAAAAACATACTTTCTTTAGGGCATTCAAGCCGAGATGGCGTTTTTTGGATTGTTTGATATCACTTGGAGGATTAGCGAATAGAACATCCACATCAACATCAGCATCAGCATCCATGTGTCCTTTTTTGCCTAGGCAATTCATGAATCCGAAATCCGAATGTTCAATGTCTACTGTCAGCTCCTGGTTTTGTTCTGACAGTGGCTCCGGAGGTTCAATGTCTACTCTCAGCTCCTGGTTTTTCTTTGATGGTGGTTCCGGAGGTTCAGTGTCTACTCTCAGCTCTTGGTTTTTCTTTGACGGTGGTTTCTCCGGTTCAATGTCTACTCTCAGCTCTTGGTTTTGCTCTGACGGTGGTTTCTCCTGAAGATGCAAGCTATCTTGCTTGAGGATATTTAGCAGCCAATCAGGTGCATTGCGAATCCAAGAAGAAGGATTAGGAGAATCCACGGCATGCCTTGCTATGCAATTAGCTGCTGCATTGCTTTGGCGCTTACAATGTTGAAAACGTTTAGATTTAAATTTTGAAGCCGACTTGATAATTTCTTCCAGGACGGGTCGAAGGTCGTCAGATATTCTTTCATTTGAGTCCAAAGGCTGACAGAGGCACTCAATGAGATCTTTGTTATCAGACTCCACCACAATCCGCCCCTCGCCTTGAAATTTATTCATGTTCTTAGTAAAAAATGCAATAGCTTTGTTTATGTTGTCAGCTTCAGCCAAAAATCTGTCCCTGAATTCTAAACCACCTCTACTTTCAGCACCCAAGAAAGCTCCTCGCGCATCCCTGCAAACGTAACCTGTTCCTGCCTTCTTAGTTTCGGTGTTCCACACAACACTACAACTGAGCTTCACCCAGTCAGGGTCTAACTGTTCATACTGGGGAATTGATTGTAGATCATCCTGTCCATTTGCCAAAAACATAGTAATTAGCTAGCATTATAAGGATGAAGTATTTACTAATTATTTATAAGCCTCTAACATAAACTATATTGATATATATGTAATATATATTTATATAATTAAGGAGATCTAAAAATAAAAGAACAATTCTTAGGTTCACCCCTTGGATGAATTAATGAGCATATTCACTCTCTCTTGCAATTAACACATAATAACTTTGTAATTTTCTAATCCAACCATCCATCCATATTGTATAACGTAATACAAAGATTAGCTCTGTAAAAAAATCAATCAAATTGAAGACCTTTCAGTTATTTATTTCTATGAAATACATGAACGGTTCATCATAATAGTAGTAAGTGTTGTTAGAACCATCTATTTGTTTGATTCAATTAGATAATTACACAATTTCCGATTCGATTGATTTTTTTACAGAGATGATATTTAAAGGCTAATGTAAGATATGGACCGTTGGATTATAAATTTATTAAGTAAAAGTATGTTAAATTGTTAATCGACAATGGAGTGAATATGCTCGTTCACCCTAGAGGTGAATCTAAGAATTGTTCAAAATAAGAAAGGTCGATCACTTGATTCCCCAAAAACTTGGTTATTAATTTCTATATCTGTTCATGAAATTAAGATCGTTAATTTCTATGTTTAGTTGATCAACAGCAGGTACGTACGCATGCATAACATGCAGTAGGTTTACATACAAAACGGTACGTACGTATATATGTATTGCTATATTAGAACATCTCCAACAGTGATACTTATTTTCCTAGCTAAAAGTGAATATAACTAGTTAGCTATTAAGTTATGCTCCAGCAGAATACCTAAATCTCAAACTAAATTTAGGTTTTAGTTAAATTCTCTCCATCTCTAGCTAAATATAGCTAGATAATTTATCAAAAGTTAAATTTAACTTTTGTTTAAGTATTCTGTTGGAGTAGAATTTTAGCCTAAAATTAGCTAAATATTAAATTTATTTTGAAATAAGTAGTCTTTTGGAGATGCCTTTATAGCTAGCTTGAAACGAATGTGTAAATCATAAATAAACTAATAAGTATAAAATGTTACGTAATTAGCTAGGAAAGTGGGAAGAATAGATTATGGTGTTAGCAACTTTATTTGGCTAGCCTCATGGATCCATCATTTAACGAAAATTATGAAGAATTATAAGGGGAAATGGTTTGAACCTCGTTTGGTATCTGATCAGTGTTGTCTTCAATGCCTACCAACTTTTCCGACTGCTTAGGATCAATCTTCAACTGAGTAATAAATCGCATGAAGTCCGTGGCCTGGAGTTCAAAGGCTTCTACTCTTGTTTGGCATCTGACCCATCCGGTGGAAGTTGGAAGAGGGTCATAATAAGACCTCATGTAGTTCCTTGCTGCCCAATTTTGAATTTGTATTCCATAACAATCACCTTTACTGAGACGCTTAAAATGGCTGTTGGTCATCTGAGTTTCGGTACAACATTGGTCAATTTCACCTTGTATGATGAAGATCATCTGAAGAAGCTTGTTTCCGGCCTGTTCTTCAAGCATGCGGCCTTTGTCATAGACAACTGGCGTCATATATCCGCACAAGGTCTTTACCCCACTTGCATCCATTTCCTGAACCAACGGTACCTATATATGTTGACTTTTGAGTCATTAATCGGCTTAATAAATGAATATTTGAGTCATTAATAGAATTAATAGGAGAGTATCAGTATTTAGTATGTAGTTTCCTTGTACTGACTTGTATTACAATGTGATCTGCAGTACAATAGGACTTGTATATAATCCCTTTTACACGACTGTGAATAATATATTAGAATATTTATTATCAAATATTTCTCTCTTTCCATCTCAATATTTGATTTAGTATCAAAAACCTCTAGCACAAACGCGTAGGACCTAAAAGTTTGAAAAAGGATGGAGAGAGGGCCTCCGAAACTTGCGGAATAACCTGGTAAGGCAAATTTTCAATTTCGTGCTCTCTAGCCCAGGCAGAGGCTAGATGACAGCGACGTGGGCATGGGGAGACTGTGGTTTCTTTTGCAACGGCGTTAGGATCCTGACCAAGGTTCTCGAAGGCTCTAGTTGAGATGACTCTCTGCTGAGGGTGGTGTTTTTGGACATGGTTTGGCAGATCATGTTGGAACTGTGAGGTGGGTGTCGTCCCCTGCAACTTTCGAGGTGCTCGGACTCTGTGTTGTGGGGCAGCGTTTTTTTACCGAGCTTGGGGTCAGGCTTGGGCGATCGAGCGGGATGAAGTCGACTCGATCGGGCTGTGATGATGCACGTTTCCAGCGATCTATGACATCACCAGGAGGGTCAATGTAGTGCCGGTAGTGGCTGGGCAGGGGCTAGGACTGGTTGGGACTGCAAATCTGGCATTTTGGAGAGGGTTTGCAGACCTTCAAGAAGAGCCCGATGAGTAACCTGTTACCGAGGTTCTTGGCTACTGAGAAGGCTGAAGATGATGCCAGTTCCAACCCTAAGAGGGAGGGACTAGCGCTTTCTTAAGTTCTTTAAGCTTTTAGACATTCTGGACTTAAATGTTTTGAAGTAGGGATAATTTCTATAAGCTTTTCTAAGATGTTTCTAGTTTATATTTGTACCACAATTGCGTGATTGGGAGACTAGACTAGATGAATATATTTTACTTAGTCAATTATATATATATATATATATATATATATATATATTCTTGCTTAGTTTAGGCTTGCTGTTCAGCGAGCGTCCCTTTAGACTTTAATGAGTTTAGTTGTGGTTTAGATAAGTTATCAAGTTTGTTTCGGGGTTTCTTATGTAAGTTCTGTTAGACTCTGACCTGTTTTCATGGCTTAATTACTAATGAAATTAATTCATATTCAAAAAAAGTGTGTGTGTGTGTGTGTGTGTGTGTATATATATATATATATATATTTGACTTAGTATCAAAGTGAAGATCTGAAAAGACTTTGTCTTGTTCATTCCTCTTATTCAGATGTTAGATTCTTGTTCCTTCCTCTTAATCAGATGATTGGATTATTTCTCATAAGGCCTTTTTTGTCTGTCATAGGCTCATAGCTAGCCAACATATTTTTCTCCAAAAACCCTAATTTCGACTAGTTGATCATCTACTCTCGACCAATCAAATGACATTTTGTCTCAATTACCCTACATAATCAAGTGTTTCATTTTTTTCTTCCTGAAATGGCATTCTCTCAATTGATCTACAAATTGGTTGGCTACCCACCTGGCTACTTTAACAACTCCGAGTCTGATGGTAAGATCTCTGTGTTGGGGTAAGGTTGGCGGTGCTTTACAAATTTTTGACTTTATTAGTGGAGATATTGGAGAATTGATTCAGGTGCCTTAGATCATATGACTAATGGTAAATCTCGTTTTTCCCATTTGTTGCCCTCCCCTCTATCTAGTGTTACAAATGCTAATGGTGAGTATTTCCTTGTAATAAGAATAGGTACAATCCGAGTCACTCCTACTTTAGAAATCCATAACATTTTATATATTCCAGCTTTATCCCATCACTTAATATCCGTACCGCAGCTAGATGCACAATAACATTCTTTCCTATATATGTCATTTTTTAGGATCTTCTCACTAGGAAAATAATTGTTCATGGATATAGGAGGGGGAGACTGTTCCATCTTGATTGCATGTATGGTAGCCAGAAGCCAACAAAGACACCTCAAGCTGCCTTGACAACAAGTTCTGGTCAAATTAGTGAGGTACTGTTGTGGCATCGCTGTCTTGGGAATCTTTCTTTTAGCAACATGAAAAAAACATGCCTTCTCTATTTATTGGGATAAATGAGTCTGACTTACGTTGTGAAAACTGTGTTCTTGCCAAAATTCATCATACTAGCTATCCTTTTAAGTGTTTCCAATAAAAGTACTTACCTATTTGAATTTATTCATTCTTATGTGTGGGAACCTTCCAAAGAATCCACTAGCATGCACTAGACTTTGCACTTTTCATTGATGATTGCACTAGACTTTCTTGGGTAGTGTTGCTCGGAACTAAAGATGCCTTTTTTTTTTCTTCTGCTTTTCAAGCTTTTAAGAGTCTCATTCAAACCCAGTATAATGGCCATATTAAAGTTTTTGGTTCTAACAATAAGGAGATCATATGAGTCATTAGTTTCAGGACTATCTTCAGAAACATGATGTTATTCATCAAACCCCTCAGCAAAATGGAGTGTCAGAGCGAAAGAATCGCCACATATTAGATGTCGCTCGAGCACTATTGTTTGGTGCTCATATGCCTAAGTATCTATAGAGTGAAGCAATTCATGCTGCAGCTCATCTTATTAATCGTTTTCCATCTAGTGTTACTAAGAGTCGTATTTCTTTGAAGATTTTGTCTACCCATGTTTCTATTCCATCCTTTCATAATCTACCAGCCTGTGTCTTTGGATGTGTTGCATTTGTACTCATACCTGAAAATCAGAGGTTAAAGTTAAATGTTCGGGCTCTCAAGTATATGCTTGTGGGTTATGGTTCTCATCAGAAAAGATACAAGTGCTATCATCCACCTACCTGGGAGTTCTATGTGACAATGAATTTGACATTTTATGAGGACGTGTTATTTCCACTCCCCCTAATATAACTTCTTTTTAGTGGGAGAATAAGTTGTTTGACGAGACGTTTGTGGTGGAGCATCAAGAAGAATCAGGAGCCTGAAAAAGAATGTATTGAGGACAAGGATCCGACTGCTCGAAGTATCCAAATCAACCAGTCGAGACTATAGACCCATAGGAACACCAAATTTTGATTGTCCACTCAAACCTATCTGTCAACCAGTCAAATCCAGAGGAGAACAATAACTACCAGTCGAATGCAGAGGAGCACATTATTGACCAATCGAATTCTATGGCAGTAAAACATAAGACCTATTTTGACAAATCAAAAAATTAAGCCGAAAACCTTTGACAGTGACTCCCCCTCCTTAATTATCCCTCATTGATCAAGATTTCACAAGTTCTGAAGATCATTTAGAGGTACGTTATGAACCCATCTCTGAGTCCAATAATATTGTTGAACCCGCTCATGGTGAATCTAGCCCTAGCAAATATACCCTACCTAACCGGTCAACCTGCCAAGAAGTATGAGCCCACTTTTCATACTAAATCTAAATATCCAGTTGTAAACTTTGTGTCAACTCGTACTAAATCAAAATATCCAGCAGCAAACTTTGTGTCAACCCATAGATTGAAGTCATATGAATCTTTTGTGCATCAAATATCCTCTGTATATGTGCCTAATAAAGTGCAAGAGGCTTTCGAAAATCCTAAGTGGGCCAAGGCGATAGAGGAAGAAATGGATGCATTAGAAAAGAACCACACTTAGAACTTGTACCACTTTCGCGTGCCAAAAAGAAAGTCGGGTGTAGGTGGATCTTCATCTTCACTATGAAACACAATGCAGATGACACAGTGATCAGATATAAGGAAAGGTTAGTGGTTAAGAGATTTGAGATTCACTCAAACGTATGAAATTGACTATGATGAGACCTTTGCTCCAGTAGCCAAGATGAACATCGTTCTGGTGTTATTGTGTTTGGTTGCTAATTTGAACTCTCCACTCCGTCAGTTTGATGTCAAGAATGCATTTCTTTATGGAGAATTAAAAGAAGAAGTGTCCATGAATCTTCCTCTAGGATATACAACTGACATAACTAGTGATGTTGTATGTAGACTGAAGAAGCCCCTATATGGACTAAAACAATCCCCTTGTGAATTTGTTTGCCAGGTTTGCTCAATTCATGAGGCCCTCTCGGTACAAACAGAGTAACTCAGATCATACCTTGTTTCTAAAACACCAAAAAGGGAAGGTAATTGCTCTTATTATATATGTGGATGATATGGTGATTACTGAGGATGATTTAGTTGAAATTGGGAGTCTACAGGAGAAGTTGGCTTCAGAATTTGAAATGAAGGATTTGAGAAACTTGAAGTACTTGCCAGGGGGAGAGATGACATCTTCTTGTGTCAAAGGAAGTATGTATTGGATCTCTTAACAAAGACATGTATGTAGCATAGTTGTCAAATTGACACTCCAATTGAACATAATCGCAAACTGGCAAAGAATCATGATCAGGTTTCAACTGATAAACCATGATATTAAAGGTTAGTGGGACTTTTGATTATTTATCAACATTAGACAAGATGTTGCTTATGCAGTTAGTATTGTGGGTCAGTTTATGAATAATCCAAGTGAACGACATATGGATGTAGCGGTAGAATTTTAAGGTACTTAAAGTCAGCACCAGGAAAAGGTTTGATGTTCTCTAACCATCAACACCTTGATGTTAGTGAGTATGCAGATGCAGATTTGGCTGGTTCTATCACATATAGGAAGTCTCTGTATGGGTACTTCACCTTTGTTGGAGGAAACCATGTTACCTGGAGAAATAAGAAGCATAAGGTTGTTGCAAGGTCAAGTGCAAAAGCTGAATATAAGGGTATGGCCCATGGAGTGTGTGAGCTCATATGGCTACGTAATTTACTTCGAGATTTGTTATTTAAGCCCAAATTAGCTATGCATTCATATTGTGATAACAAAGCTACAAATGAAATATCTCAGAATCCCATACAACATGATCGTACAAAGTATGTGGAGGTTGATCAACATTTCATTAAAGAGAAGTTGGATGCAAAAGTTGAATTTCTTTCCTTTTGTTCCAACTGAGGAACAACTCGCTAATATACTCACTAAAGCGAGATCTAACAAGGTGTTCCATGACTTACTAGATAAATTGGTTGTTCGAGATGTTTACGCCCAACTTAAGGGAGAATGTTGACTTATGAATGACTGATGAGTCACAAATAGGATTAATAAGAGAATATTTGAGTCATTAGTAGAATTAATAGGAGAATATTTCAGTCATCAATAAGACTAATAGAAGAATATCTGTATTTAGTAGTTTCTTTTTACTAACTTGTAGTACAATGTGATGTGTAGTACAATAGGGCTTGTATATAATCTCTTTCAAAAAACGATTGCAATAACACATCAAAATACTCGTTCTCAAATATTTCTCTATTTTCATCTCAATATTTGACTATATTTTCCGAAGAGAGGAAGGGGATTCATCATTGGGGTGCATCGAGGAAGGGAGGAGGAACCTGATGACAATCCAAAGAGAGGTCGCTGAGGTCTTAGGCGTCTGTGTTTTCAGGATAGCTTTCTTATAGGGTTGTGTAGGAGTAACGTTTTACTTTCAGCTTTTTCTTTTTTTGGTTTTTTGTTTTGCATTTTATTTTTTGTTTTTAGTTTTTAAATAAGGGATTTTTGAATCCTTCTAGCTTTGATTAGGTGTGGTTGTTTTTTTATTGTTGAAATCTGATTCCGTTTTCCAAAAAAAAAAAAATATATATATATATATATATGTATATATATAAGTTGACTCCATATGCATAAATTAATTATGTGTATTGCTTATTACAAACACTGATGAAGGAACATACCTCTTTTACCGCATTTTGTACGAGATGCTCCAAGAGAGGCTCTCTGACGTTGCCAAAACGATTGCCGTCGAGAAAATATGTCACATCCACATTTGCCTTTATGTTCTTTTCCACGACATTGTATTGTTTGATGTACTTCTTGATTCTGGTTTCCATATTTGCAGAGATACCAATATTATTTGACATCCACGTTTTTAGTTCTCTTTTCTTTGCTTTAATCTTTTGGCGTCTTGATTCCTCGGTCTTCAAAGATTTTTTGGTTTCCAACTCCATGTATATCTGTTTCAAACCTCCAGTTTAATAATATTAGTCATATATTTAGTTTAAATTGTTCAACTGAGGAACTTTAGAAGTATAAAGCAATTTATGTCGACACAATTCACCTAAACATTTAATTTTAGAATTTCCGAAACTTCAAATCATCCTCTTTGTCAAAAAAAAAAACAAAGAATTCAAATCATCCTTCTAAATGATTTGAAAGTGTAAACTTTTCCTAATTAATTAGATTTGTAACAACAGTACTTATTATTAGTAATTGGCAAAGTGATCTCTTGCAATAACGTTCAAAACTTAAAAGAGCGTAAAAGTTTCAAATTTGTATCTAAAGTTAGCAACTTAATTTGCAGCAATTACCAAGTAGTTGGAACAATTTATAGAAGCGCAAGGGCTGGCCCTGGCTATTTAGACCTGCTCCTAGGGCCCAAATTACTTTAATATACCTACGTTAAAAACAAAACAAAAAATGTAAATGGGGCTTTTCTTGAAAACTTTGAAAACTACAGCAGTCCGAAAAATAAAAATCAATATTCATTATATTCGTTAAACTGGCCTAAAAACAAAAAAAAATAATGAAAAAATTTATGGGAAATTTTGTTAACCTAGGAGGCTAGGGCCCAAAATTCTTAGGACCACGAACATTATTTCTAAAATTGATGTAGAGTTTCATTACCAACCTGCACATTTCCAATGAAATAGAGAAATAGTAGCAATCCACTAACACAAATGATAATTGCAAAACAGTTCTCCCACTTGTAGCTACTGGTTTCAAGGTTTGTGCCAAAATTGCTGCAAAAATCAGTTAAGCGCGCAATTAATATAAATCATGGCGTATTAGTGACAACATAATTTATCTACACATGCATAAAAAGCACGGATTGTCTACGATTAATTACACTGAGAATAATTACTTATGACCTATTGATTTATTAAGGCACTAGAGTTGCACGTGCTTAAAAATCCATTCCACTAAAAAATTTATTTTCTTGTTCATATTTCGTCTCCATGATCCAATCCATCGCATTATGAATGGAGGCATAAATCTTGAATTATTTAAAGAGACTGCAATATGAGTTCGACATGCAAATAAGATAGATTTTTCATGGAAATTTGCTAATTAATTCTGAACAAAAATATATACATACCTTAGATTTTTTAAGCCCCACCATAAAGAGTAAAAGAGCTTTGTTACAAAACTAACATTCCCCGTGTTACCAGACTGGAGGATTGGAAGATAGATTCCAAAATCGAATACTGTAGTATTCCGTGAATCTATAGCGCATAATTGATTTTTGCATGTTATATTTCTTGAAGTATCGGCAGGGCTACTACAATCAAAATTAGTTACACCTCCCGGAGTGTTTGTGCAGGTTTGATGCCAGCAATGCATCTCTCGTTCAATAGCAAAAAAATACCAAAAAGCAGCAAATACCTAAAAGAGAATTAAATTAATTAGTTGAAATTGATGCAAAATTAAACACATATCTCATGACATATCATATACTATTTAAGAGTTTGTGATTAATAAAATATACATATATCTTGTAAAGACTCCTAATAATAGAGAATTAAATTAATTAGTTGAAATTGATGCAAAATTAAACACATATCTCATGACATATCATATACTATTTAAGAGTTTGTGATTAATAAAATATACATATATCTTGTAAAGACTCCTAATAATATTTTGAAATTTTCTCTACATGCTTATTGTAATCAAAATTTAGGCTCAATGTCCTTTCTTTATATTCGACAGTTTCATTAATTAAGACTTGAGAGCAACTGTACAAGCTATTTATTTAAAAAAAAATTGAGATTTTTATGATTTATAAAAAATAAAAGATAACAATAATAGGATCTAGTGCTGCATGACCATGATTTATGCTCAAACTCTAGCACAGACGATGCATTTGCACTGGTACCCGTCAACGAAGCTGGTATGTCAAAAAGGGGTCGGTCAGCGTCCCCCTTCTCCTATCCAAAAAAACTGAAAGTTCTACTACCAGAGCTTTTTAACTAATCACTGAGTACAGGAAAAAGCTGCACATGCCAAAATTCAACGCTAAGTTCACAGCCAACTCTTTTGGCATGGTTGAAGCACCAGGAAGCAGGAAAATTTTGACAAGGAGACAGAACCAAAGAAAAAAAAAAGGCAGGCCTCTTAGCTCCAAGAACAAAAATCCCCCCAAGTCGAAGAAGATTATTGATGTAAAGGAGCTATGCTTGGCATACTTGATACAACCTTCGAGCCCTACCTTGAAGCGCAAGGAGAAAATTTAAGTTTGTTTTATTTTTGGACTTTGCCTATTTTACTATGTTTATGTTTTACCTAGTTTATAGACTTGCTTTTAATAAGTGAGTACTAAATGTTGTATAAGTGGTACTATTTTCTATACCACTTTTCTTATATGTCTATATATGTTAGGACAGACCCGCCCTGACTTGAGTTAACGAGAAAATCATTGTGATTTTGATTCAAAAACACAAAGGTTAAGATGATGTAAGCAAAAAAGTACTCCCTCTATATATGGATTCCTTTATCCCCTCTCTAATTTTAGCGCTCTCCATTACTCATAATTTCATCATCTATTCCTATACTGATTACTGAATGTAAAAGTATATATAGAATGTCAAAAATTAATATAATTGTGATGTAATGAATTACTTTATTTTAAGACAAGAATGCTACTAATGACTTAAAACATTTAAAAGTTATCATATTTATTATTATTAATTTTAGCTAAATTTTAAGAAACATTATTAGAGGTGACTTTTGAAAAATGGTTAGTTAAACATTTTGAGAAGTTATTTAGCGAAAATATCTTTGGGAAAATCGTCCGTACAGTACCTGACTTTTGCCCCATTCTAAACTTCAGTACCTCACGTTCAGAAAATATCAGAACGGTACCTCAGGTTCTGACCCCGACCGAAGAATGGTACCTGGAACCGTTAGCTCCGTTACGGAAGTTGATAGTTGAAGGATATATTTGTCTTTTCACGTCTTAATCTAAATTTTTTTTATCTAATTCCTTTTTTTTCTATTTCTTTTTCTTTCTCCCTACTGTCACTCTCTCTCTCTCTCTCTCTCTCTCTTTCTCTCTCTCATTCAAATCTCCTCAGTCTCAACGAAGCCACCGGGTTTCTGGGTTTTGCGGCAGGATTCTGGGTTTTGTGTCAAGAAAGCCTTCCACAGCCAATCGGTTCGGGTCACCGACACCAGCGGCGCACCCTCGAGTCGGATCTCGGACTCGGTCCGTTCCTCACCGCCGAAGAACAGTTGGATCGATATCAACCTGATTGGTTTCACGACCCGAAACGGCTCGCAGCAGGCTCGCACCTCCACGTGGTGGGCAATGTTCGCGCCGACGCTGTCTCCGACGAGGAAGCAGCGGGAGCAGTCAGCGAGGTCGGGGAGGGAGTTGGGGTTTTGGTCGAGGAATTTGAGGACGTCGAGGCCGTCGTCGTACTGGCAGGGGTAGCAGTGCTCCAGGGAGAGGCGGTAGTTGACGGAGACTACAACGGCGGGGATTTCGCGGGCGAATTTGCGGCAGACGGCGTCGTAGGCGTAGGAGTCGGGGCTGAGAAAGCTAAAGCCTCCGCCGTGGAAGAAAACGACGACCGGTAAAGAGGCGGGGGAAGACGACGTCGTAGAGGGGACGAAGAAGCGGAACCAGAGGTTGCGGGTTTGGTCGACGGTGACGTCGGAGGTGGTGACGCCTTTGTAGGGAGCTGAGGGAGTGGCGGAGGAGCGTAAATTGAGGAAGCTCATGAGACGGCGGTTGATGGTGCCGTTTGGTCGGCGAGCGGCGTCTGTTAACTTTGACAGAAGCGATAACGAGATCCGGGTCCTCCAAGGGAGCAAAGCCCAGGAGGAGGGAGTGGATTGTTGGGACTGAGACGATGTCATCATGGAGAGAAAGCAGGTTTCTGGGTTTTGTGGCTAGGATTTCCCAGAAAAAAAAAAAATTTGTTTTTTTTTTATTATATGAAGAAAATTAAGGAAAATAAACAATAAGGGCAAATTGGTCATTTAATGATCAAAATATGACAGTTGTCAGCTTCCGTAACGGAACTAACGGTTCCAGGTACCATTCTTCGGTCGGGGTCAGAACCTGAGGTACCGTTCTGATATTTTCTGAACGTGAGGTACTGAAGTTTAGAATAGGGCAAAGGTCAGGTACTGTACGGACGATTTCTAAGAATGTTTGTATAGATAATTAATGAAACTTACGTGGCTACTAAGGATGTAAAGAAACAAATTCAGCGAAGGTTTAATCCATCTGCTGCTTGTTCTAAACTTCTTACTAGATAGGTAGATTTGACAAACTCTTGGCAGACACTGGAGGGCAAGAGAAACGTTGAGCGTTGTTCTTCTAGTAGAAACTTCAGAGAACGATGAGCATGCTTGCATTTGGTAAAATCCAACTAATATAGCCACCTGAACGAATAACAATAGGCAAAGTGAAATAAAGTAATATATACAAAACTTAGGAGGAAAAACTTGTAAATAGGCTAAAATAAATTCTCCTCCTGGCCAGAATCAAGCAACTCAAATAT
Organism: Rosa multiflora; assembly: GCA_002564525.1. Lineage (NCBI taxonomy): Eukaryota > Viridiplantae > Streptophyta > Magnoliopsida > Rosales > Rosaceae > Rosa > Rosa multiflora. The sequence continues at coordinate 226,829 of BDJD01002551.1, forward strand.
TGGCTATGACAATTTATACAAAACAAGTGCACGATCTCTTACCTGTGGTATGGGAAGAATGGCAAGGCAGTTAACTATAATAGAGAAGGACAACCACTGCATCCTCTTTGCTATCCTCTTCTTCAATGAAGACAAGGACAACCACTGCATCCTCTTTGCTATCCTCTTCTTCAATGAAGACAAGGACAACCACTGCATCCTCTTTGCTATCCTCTTCTTCAATGAAGACGATGTTGCCTCAGAATGGGAGTCGAAGTAGGTGTCGGAGTCGGAGTCGGAGTTGGAGTCAGACTCGGACCAGTTGGGGTAGTCAGAGTGGACCCGATCACAAATTTGATCTTTAATATGGAGTACTAAAGGGGCATCCGTAAGCGATCGGAAGACGAGAGCTGTAGTTCTCAACTTTTTGTCCATTGAAAGACATTTATTTTTCTCGTCGATGATTGGAATGTAAAAGAACAGAGGATCCAGTAAGACCGCAATACATGATATTACAAATACATGTTCCCACTTTGCTGCAGGGATGTCAAGAAAAGCCTTCCATGCCCACCGAATTGCAACCGCAATTGAATTGCATGCCAACCAAATTGCAACCGCAATTGATTTACATGCCCACTGAATTGCAACCAGTGGAACAAATATTGGAGCCGCAACCATCCAAATTAGAACATGCGGAACCCACTCGCAGAAGCATATGAATGTAGAAATAAAATTGCTACATCCAATTAAAGATAAAATTGCTCGCGCTTCTTCCCATGTAAGCATAGTGAGCTGCAGAAATAAAAAGAAAGATTACGGCAAGGCCCCAAAACCAGTATGAGTAAAAAAAAATTAAAAAAATAGTACACATAAATGTAGACATGAAAGAAAAATTATCTGCCTATCATTAAAAAGAAAGCACCCAGAATAAGATCAAAGCATTGTTGACCAAAAAAAAGAACATCAAAACATTCTATCCAGACACACATGACGAATCTGATAATTGATCGTTGTTCGAATAGTTCGCAACGTTTAATGTAGGTCCCAAATCTCAACATTAGAAAAACAACAGGTAATGAGTAAATAGGTTCAACCCATCATATGAAAAGTCCCGGATAAAATATGTGTATCATTTTGGATTAATAGTAAAATGAACACAGCAAGATACAAGTAAGTACGTAGAAGTATGAGAGTAACTAGTGAGAGCTGAGACAGAGTAGTTACTACACCTGAGATTCAAAGCTTGAACTGGATAACCAGTGCGAACCAGGTTATAAAAATGGAGTTCTGCTGTTGCTAGCAACAAAAATATTTGCACTAGCTCTCAATTATCATTAGGACAATACCAGATTACCAGCCATATATGGTTAGCTCAATATGGACTCGACAAGTATCCAACCTCATCTTTTCTTCCTGGTTCCTACAGCCGTCTTCAATAAAAGATTTAAAAATCATCACAAACCTTCTTTTTTTATTTTTTTCTTTCCAAATTGCAATGATACTAAAGAGCTTTTTTATGTGGTCCATTGTTTGGGTCTAGTATTGTAACAGATTTTTTTTTTAATGAAATATTGTTCCTGGCTTCCTGCCAAACCAGTTGTCTTGTTTGTCTGCGCTGTTTCCTTGATTTTCTTTTGGCTGCTGTCTTCCACTTGTATTGTTTGCTTTGCGAGAGTCTGTGGTTATGAAAATTTCCTTTCAGACCCAAATACAGAAAGGAAAAGGCCGAAGCATCTTCAGTATATGGCGCAAATGTAAATGCCACGTGCTGGTCACGTGACAAGAAGAATCACGGACACCGTTACAACACCAAGTCCTTCTCAACAACTTTGGCTTTTTTTATTTAATGGATAGAGTTTGGGAATTTGAGACAGACCCTTAATTTGTTTGGTAACACCCTCCTGCTTTTGCTCATAAATAATATAAACCCTTCCTTTGGCGAAAAGTCTTCAGTGCACGGTGGTGGAACTGCACATACAATCTTGATAGACACGTGGTTCAATCTGAGACGTACAATACGTGGGGTCAACACTTAAGTCATCTGGGTCATTGATTAAAATGACTTTGCTTTTGACAGTCAACGTGGACTGTGAACAAAAAACAGATAGCGTTCTCTGTAGGTAAAAAATTTTAGATGGTAAAAAACAAAGAGCTAAATGGAAAGAACTGTGCGGCAATCCGACCCTGTTGCTGAATGCTGAGACCCTGAGAAGTGAGTCCCAATGTACTCTATTGCGACCAGAATCTGGAGGGTTGGCTCATCGATTCTGGTTCTTGTGCCTCTTGGTCTTCTTTGGTTTTGGAAGTCGGAGCGATTGTCAAAGTTGGGAAGAATAGAAGGATGGATCAAACTCACACTCTCTCTCTCTCTCTTCCTGTTCTTCTCTCTCCTCGTCTTCCTCGCTCGTGCTGAAGTGGACGGCAGGAATCCATTGATCCGTCAAGTCGTGGACGGTGACAATGAAGGCCACCACCACGGTCACGACGGCGAGTGGATGCTCAGAGCCAAGCACCACTTCTCGCTGTTGAAGGGCAAATTCTGCAAGTCGTACGCAAGCGATGATGAGCAGGACTACAGGTTCGAGGGTTGGCTCATCTATAAAATCATATATATTTTGTAAATTATTTATTTAAGTTTTGATACTTTTATTCGTGACAATTAGATAAATATATAAAAGATAGATGGCGCAGCCGCGCAGGAAGATGTAGGCATAATCTTTCTGCACATAACCGCACATCAAAAATGCTAGTATGAATTCTTCCATTCTCGTTTTCCATTTATCCGGATCAAGCTACCATACTTGACTAGAACCAAAGGAAGATCTGTCACACCAAAAAAACTAGATCTCAAAGCAAGGTATTTTAATCACTTATTAGTTAGAGTAAAAATTTAGCTTTAGCAAACAAGTCTCTTCTCTTAATAATAGTGTAATACCCCGAAAATCCAAATTTATTTTCCAATGTCATTTTTGAATGATTTCGTGGTCAAGGGAGATTGTACGAAGCTTGGAGGAGTGTGGAAGTAGTTCGATCGATTTTATTTCATAATCGTACGTATTTAGGGGCGTCTCAAAAATCGACTTTTTATACGTACCAAATTTGGGAAAATTTCCTTCACGAAAGTTGTAGAGCACGTCAATACGAGTTCGAGGACATGTGGAACGCATAAATCGGAGTTCGTATGAGGAAGTTATGGCTTTTAGAAGAAGTTTCCATTTTGGTATTTAAGGAAAAAAAATCAGAAAATGAATTAATCAATTCATTTCCATTTCCAGTGAAACCCGTCTCTCTCCTCTCTCTCGTCCGCTCCCTCACTATCGAAGTTTTTCGACTGACCCGACCCGAACCCGGCGTTCCGACCCGGTCGGAACTCGCAGCTCCGGCCACCTCCGGCGACGAAACTTTCCAGACAGGATCGCCTCCGCCGTCTGGTCCTCCCTCTGGTGGTCTCCATCGACGATTCTCACTCACGGCGGCGCTGCAAGTCGACCCAGTTTGAAGAAATCGGACCCGGCCGGAAAACACAGCTCCGACGTCGGCAAGGCTTCGATTTTTCTTGGTTGAGCTCAGAACTGCATCGCCGATCGATCCTTGGTGGTTGTTTGGAGCGATTCACGTGAAATTCCGGTCAACTCAGTTGTGATTACTGTTCACGGCTTGTGAGGTAGTTTTCGATCCCTTAAGCTTGTTTTCTGACTTCGATCCAGTTATGAAAGTTCACAAGCATGCTTAGATGAAGGACTTTCATGTTGGGAGTTTTGGCTAATTCTGAATTTGGATGGGCGGCGGTGCCGCCACTGTGGTGGTGGTTTCCGGCGACCTCCGGCCACCCAAAGGACAGTTTCTGTCCATTTTTGTGTTCTACGTGTCGATACGATCATTTCGATATATTATACGCATTTTTTGGATGTCGTATGATTTAGTTATGAATTTTGACGGTTTCGATCGATTTCGATAATCCAATTATTGTTTTTCGAAGATCGGACCGTCCGTTGGACTTGTAGTTTTGATATGTTGATCGTATGACTGTCCCAGTGACCTTGTGAGGTCACGGGCGAAGATCCGACCGTTGGATCTTCGTATAATTGTGAATTAGGGTTTTGAGAGGCGATTCGTGAGAATCCGACCGTCGGATTTTCGTGAAAATTTGTAGAGATGTTTATAAGGACGATTCAGGAAGATCCGACCGTTGGATCTTCGTGATAATTTTTGGGGATGATCCTATGGGCGATCCGTGAGGATCCGACCGTTGGATCATCATATAATTTCGATCCGACCGTTGGATCGTCTTTATTTTAATTATGAGTTGTTGGCTAAGTTATGATCATATTGGATTTAGGTGATTGACGGTCTTCCTTGGCGAGCTGTTTTGGCGTGTTTTGTGAAATTGAAGACGCAGCGGGATTAGAGGTGAGTAAACCTCACGTGGTTAAAATTACGAACTGAGTACTTTTAATTAATTTATTTTGTCGTAATTGTGTGAAAAATATTTATGGAATAAATATTTGTTTTTAATCATATGGACTTGATCAACTACGGTCCATAGGTAAGTAAAATGTTTTAATTATACAAAATGAATTTCCTGATTTTCTTGTGTGTGAGTTATAGTTGGTATTAGTGATTATCCCTGTGCGGATAATTACGTATATATATATTTACATGGATATATATATGGAATGGTGTGACATTGAGGTGGGTGTGGAATTGTGATGATTATTTATTATGGTTGGGATGTGACTTAACTTATTTATATGTGCTTTATACGTGACTTACCATACTTATATGTGCTTTATACGTGACTTACCATACTTATATGTGCTTTATATGTGACTTATCATATTTATACGTGATGATTATGATCTCTGAGTCATGTAGATTTTATGATGGACATTGGGGGATGTATAGAGGGTAGAATTGTAGTGCTCTGAGGACTGGGAGTCCGAAGACCGTCGGTTAGATA
>BDJD01002551.1:232274-263622 GCA_002564525.1 Rosa multiflora
GATTGTAATAGTGAGGTGAGTGATGCTCAATTTGAGCCTTACAATTTCGTTGTAATAAATAATTTGAGTTTTGAATTTGAGTGATTTGTGTTTTAGTTGTATATTCATGTCTCGGATTATGAATTTCTTATTCAAAATTCGGGGCGTGACAAATAGAATAAATAAAAACATATGATAATTGAAAATATTTGAAGTTTATTTACATTTAATTCAATGTTTTAATGATTAAAGTCATTTTCACAACTTATTTTTTATCAGTGATATAGTTTAGGCATACAAGAGTGCGGGGTTGAACAATGCATTAGTAAGAGTGGTGACAAAGTGGTCATTGAAATATTTGTAATAAAAATAAAGTAACTTGTGTACATAGTGCCCCCCAAAAAATCGAAATTTGATATGGATAAATTAGACAGTACCCATCTATTTATATGCTTATACTTCCCAAAATGGAGCTGAACCACGAGAGTATAGACTTTCGAAAATTTTTACATTGGTTGATATAGCTTATGCCAACGAGAGTGTGAAAGCTGAAAAATCGAAAAAAGAAGTTGTGAGTGAGCGGTTATGAGCATATTAGTTTTATGTGGTACTTAGAGTTGACCTAGTAGATCTATGCCCAAACAACGATGAAAGTAGCTGAAATTTTTTCCATAATCATATATTCTTATCATGATAACATCCAACGGTCGATTTTAATAAAATATATTTTCTCTACATTGTTCCTCACGGAAGGTATACTATTTGGTACAACTAATAATCAAGTTAGACCACATTGGTAGACATACAAGGATTTTGTGCGATCCAAATAATCAAAATTGGAAATAGATAAATTTGACATTGCCCATCTGTTTGTAGCATATTAATAGGTATTTTGTAAAAAAAAAAAAAAAAAAAAAAAAAAAAATTCGCCGTCATTTCGACATTAAATAAAGTGGTCAACCCTTTATACGCTTCTACTTCCCTAAGGGGAGCTGAGTCACGAAGAGATAAACTTTCCAAGATTTTTACATTAGCTGATATAGCTCATACCCAAAAAAGTGTGAGACTTACATATTAAAAAAATAAGTTGCGAATGAGCAGTTATGAGCATATTAATTTTATGTGTTATTTAGGGTTTAGAGTTGACATAGTAGAGCGAGGCCCAAAAAATGGTAAAAATAGTTGAAATTTTGACCATAATCATATATTTTTATCATGATAACATCCAACGGTCGATTTTAATAAAATATATTTCCTCTACATTGTTCCTCACGGAAGGTATACTATTTGATACAACGAATAATCAAGTTAAACCACATTAGTAGACATACAAGGATTTTGTGTGATCCAAATAATCGAAATTGGAAATAGATAAATTTGACATTGCCCATCTGTTTGTAGCATATTAATAGGTATTTTGTAAAAGAAATTAACATGATTCGCCGTCATTTCAACATTAAATAAAGCGGTCAACCCTTTATACACTTCTACTTCCCTAAGGGGAGCTTAACCACGAGGAGATAAACTTTCCGAGATTTTTACATTATCAGATATAGCTCATACCCAGGAGAGTGTGAGAGATTACAGATAAAAAAAAAAAATTGCAAATGAGCGGTTATGAGCATATTAATTTTATGTGTTAATTTAGGTTTATGGTTGACCTAGCAGATCGAGGCCCAAACAACTGTAAAAATAGCTGAAATTTTGACCATAATCATATATTTTTATTATGATAACAACCAACGGTCAATTTTAATAAAATATATTTCCTCTACACTGTTCCTCATGAAAGGTATACTATTTAATACAACTAATAATCAAGTTGAACAACATTAGTAGACATACAAGGATTTTGTGTGATCCAAATAATCGAAATTGGAAATCGATAATTTTGACATTACCCATATGTTTATAGCATATTAATAGGTATTTTTTTTTTGTAAAAAAATTAACATGATTCGCCGTCATTTCGACATTAAATAAAGTGGACAACCCTTTATATGCTTCTACTTCCCTAAGGGGAGCTGAACCACGAGGAGATAAAATTTCTGAAATTTTTACATTAGCTGATGTAGCTCATACCCAGGAGAGTGTGAGAGCTAACTGATCAAAAAAATAAGTTGGGAATGAGCGGTTACGAGCATATTAATTTTATGTGTTATTTCGGGTTTAGGGTTGACTTAGTAGATCGAGGCCCAAACAACTGTGAAAATAGTTGAAATTTTGACCATAATCATATATTCTTATTATGATAACATTCAATGGTTGATTTTAATAAAATATATTTCATCTATATTGTTCCGCATGAAAGGTATACTATTTGATATTACTAATAATCAAGTTAAACAACATTAGTAGACATAAAAGGATTTTGTGTGATCCAAATAATCGAAATTGGAAATCAATAATTTTGACATTACCCATATGTTTATAGCATATTAAGAGGTATTTTGTAAAAAAATTAATATGATTCGCTGTCATTTCGACATTAAATAAAGCAGTTAACCCTTTATATGCTTCTAACGAGCTAAATTGAAATCGTTCGACAAACTACTTAACGATCTCAGTAGTCGTCAAGGTGCTCGAGAATATTTTTAGGAATTTTTGCGAAGTGAAATCCTCGATTTAAGGATTGAATAATAAAGTGCACAACATGACGAGTTCGTGGAAGTTTTCGGGGAATTTTTCGGATACCCGAGCTAATTATTATGAATTTATGAAGTTTTGGGATTGTGAAAAATATTAAATGGGGAAAAAGAAATTGGGTGGTGTGATCCTAGCCGTCAAAAATCCCCACCGCTTCATCACAGCCATTGCTTTCAATTATATAAGGGTGGGATCAGATCAAACGTACTAGATCTACCTAGAAGCTTCCGAGCTCTCAACCCGCAAGAGAGACCTGGTGACCCGATCATGTGATCCGGCCGCAACTCCTGAGTCCGGTCACCCCACGACGGCAAACTGGCACCGTTCTCTTCGCATTGTCGTCGCCGTCACGATACTGTTCCTATCTTGATCGTTCGTCGACTGTGGAGATCGAATCGACGCCGAGAAGACCATACTACTCCGGTGATTTCGTGGCGATTTCCGGCGACTCCGGTCACCGATTTTTCTGCATGTGGTATGAAACATAACCCTCTCATCGTTCTCTACGTCGTGCTATGATTGGTTCTTGGTTTCGATCAAGTTTTAATGATTGATGCTTTGGGTGTCTACGGGTTTTGTCGGAAAGTCAGTGCACGGCGGCTTTTCCAGTGCTTCTTGGGCTGACGTTGATGATGTTCCTAGTCCTAGAACTTAGAGTGAGGCTAGATCTTGTTGAAAATCAGAAGTTGTATCTAATTGGAACGAAGAAGAAGAATCTCGTCGTGGTAGTTTTCATCTCTGCTGTACTTTTCCCTGCAAGACAGGATTTGCTTGAATGAATAATCTGCCTTCTATTTGGTTGGAGAGGTGAGCTGCATGTCATTCACGTAACCTTTGGAATATATCAATTGTGTTGTAGTTGATTTGTTGGGAGCACACGAGTAGTGTACGTGGAATCCTGCATTACTTGGTGTGTGTTTAGATTGGGTTGTTGCTTTCTGATTAGAATTAAAGGTGGTCTAGCTTGATTATTAATTGGACATGTGAGGTTAAATTGTACGTGGTGGTTTCCTTTTGCTTGACTATTGGTCATGGAAAATTAACCAGGGCATGCTATGATATTTTGGATTGAGACTAAATCAATATGGCATAATCATGGTTTTGTTTATCATGGTATATGGATGCTGAATGCTACACCATGAGACCTTGGTATTTAAATAGAAAGCTAGTCATGGTTTATGATTAATGTTGGGTGCCCTTAGTAATTTTCGGGGTGCACCTAATTGAAAAGGAAATTGTGTTGATTTGAGATACATCTTGATATGGTTATGATTGGCGAAAAGTCTAAGAACGATAAATGGTAAAATTTTCGATAATTGAGATAATTATCGAACCTATCTTGATCAAACGTGGTCAAAGTGGTCAACTTCTGGTCAAACCAGGAAAAGTTGGTTTGGACGATATATTAATCGTCGAGATTTCGTTTAACTGTTCAAAAATTATTAACAGCTGAAAATGTTGGGACTCAGGACTCCAGTTACTTGAGAAACTGAAGGTTTGCGATTCTCGGAGTACGTAAGAGAAAGCATCGGAATCCAGGTATGGATTCAGGACTCTCCTCGGTTAGTGATTTTCTTATATTGTTATTAAATGATGCATGTTAGTTGGTATGGTTTGGTTATGTTCAAATGCAATGCATACTAACCAAACCATGTGAGAAATGTGATGGCTTGAGAGTGAAGGGTGGCTCTAACTTACTTGGGTTCAATCCCCAAAACCTCCGGAGGGTTAGTTACACCGGTCGGACGGTGAGCGATCGCAATGACGACCCGATCCGTGTGTGTAGTTAGGTAGCGGACACTCTCGCTACGCTTACCTAGTGATAAATTAAATTGAGGTAAGGTCGTGTAGTGGGTCAATGGGACCGGCCATCAAGTAAAACTTGGATTTGGTGTCGTAGTTGTTTAAGCATCATGCATCAGTTTCAAGTTGAAAAACATTAAAGTTTGTCGTTTCTTTTAAACACTTGGTTTAAGCATGTTTTCATACTGAGGCCTCAATAATTTATTTATCGATTTTCAAATCTAGTCGAGATAGAGTTCCTATTGAGCAGCGAGGACGAAAGCTCACCCCTACACTAGTGTGGATGCAGGTATTGTGCACTGGTGACGGGACAATAGTGGAAGGAGCTAGGTGTGCGGAAACAAGTTTGGTAAATCATCGTTTGAACCTTATTCTAAATTCTATTTCTCGAACTTCGTATTCCAAGACTTGTTAATAGTTAGCCTTGTGTCAATGTTGGTTAATGTTGGTTGAGTTCTCATTTCCTTGGAGTTCGTACCTCTTGTGTGAGAACTCATTTCAAGTTCTAGACGAATGAAATAAATTTTAACAACTCAATTATTTTCACCTCAAAAATATTTGTAGCTTCCGCTGTGTTTATACGAAAAGTTTTCAAACAAAATGCATAGCAGTTCTCTAGAATGTAAATCGAGTGTTCGGTTTATGTTTTAGAGGCTCGCGGCACTGTGACGTGCTTAAGCTAGTGAGGTGCAGCTTGGGGCGTTACAAACAATTTATTTTTATTTTATAATTTTTCTTGAGATTTTTATTTATGGTATGGTTATCTCTTTATTATTTTTTTATAATTTTATTTATCATAAGTAATTTATTTTAATTAAAATTAACTAATATATCTTAGCGTACCGCGTTCCCGTACTGCAGCGTTCCGCATTTCGGGTGACTTTGGTACGTAGTAAACGAAAACGAATCTGGGAACATGTCCTGGTTGGCGGTGGACCAGTGGAGTCCTCCAGCCGACATGACAATTGTCGAACAGCAAGGATGCTGCCAGCCGTGGACTAGTGGATGGACAAGTGGGAGAAGAAACAAATGGAGAAGATGGCCTTGAAAGTGGTGGGCCCGGGGGATTTGGAAAAGATGGATCCGTGGGATTTTGGCAAAGTGACTTTGAAAAGTCAAACAAGGAAGATGCAACAGGCCATGACGTCAGAACATCTTCCCCAAGTGGTCTTGAAAAATCAAACAAGGATGGTCCTACACGCCCGCAACATGGCATGCATCATGAGAGTGACAATGACGCCTCAATGCTTCCTAGACTATAAGGGTCATCGTAGTCGGGCTAGGACCGACTCTATCCTAAATTTTAAGATATAGGATCGGATTTAGTCAAAGTCAATAAAATTTAGAGTTGGGTTAGTATTTAAATATGCTAATCTTTACCCATCTAAAAAGCCCGATTTATTAGGGCGGAAAGAACCGGGTCAGGTCGACCTTTCGAATAGAGTCAAATAGGGTCGAAATTGGCCAAAAGGGCCTTATTTTGTTTAACAAAAAAAATTATATTTTTTTTTTCTCAAAATGTGATTCAATGGTTATATAGGTAATACAAGACTCATTGTTTTTTATTGATCATATTTAATACACACACACACACACATATATGAACTAACTTATAACATTTATTATTATTATTATTATTATTATTTTGAATCAAGCTCACGGGGCGAATATTTTATCACAAGCCAGAATAGACCGTTACATACCATTCCCCTGTCATTTAAGGACATAGACAGACAAGAAGGTAGTGGTAGTACCCACAATGGTACGTAGAATAGACCCACTCATTATACATTTCAGATCGTAGAGATAACGGATATCCTCCTTCGGTACTACTCCAGAGATGCTATAGAGACATATAGTGCACATCGGTGCTTAGTTTCCTAATACAAGGAATTATTGTAATTTAGATAAAACTAAAAACATAGGGTTGGGCCTAGGCTCTAAAACCTAGCTCAAATAAACATTAGGCTGGGGCAGAAACCCCACCCAACAATTTGCAGCCCAACATGGTGGTTAAGGTGATTATATTAAATTAACTATCTCTCGAAATCTCCTAATATTAATTGTTGTATAACAAAGAAAATAAAAACTAAAGAAAACAAAGCTTAAGAAATCAATTACAAAGAAAGAGATAAATTGCATATTATAAAAAAAGAGAAACATAATTAAAAAATAGAAAAAATAGAAAATTATTAGGGCTTATTCGGGCTGGCCTAAAAGGTCGGGTTGGGCTTCATTTTCATGGCCCATATCCTACCATATTTTAGAAAGGGTTGGGCCTGCCCGCCCTAATATAAGGCTGGGTCGGGCTTCGGCCTTACTGGCCTGGCAGGCTTGGGGCCGAAGGGCAAAATGATGACCAGACCACAAGTGGACGAGTTACAGATTGACCAGCCCAACCGTGACATACCAAATGAAAAGAATATAATTCAGAGTTCTCATATGTTAGAGTTTTTACCCCTTTCTATATCGTCAACTGAAGAATCAGTTGCAAATGTTCCTCCTCAGGTACCTTTAATTTCAAATGAATCATATGGGGTAAAGAATATTGAGCCTAGGAAATCACAGAGGATTACCAAGGGTATTCCTAAGAAACAATATGAACCACACATCAAAACCAAAGCTAAGTATCCTATAGCTAATTACATATCTAACCATAGGTTGTCTGGGTCATATGCACTTGTTGTTGATCAATTATCCACTGTATCTATTCCTAGTAGTGTACAGGATTTTTTGGCGGATCCTAAATTCATTCAAGCGATGAATGAAGAACTAGAGGCTTTGCAGAAAAACTTGACTTAGGATGTTATGACTATGCCTGTTGGAAAGAAGACTGTTGGATGTCGTTGGGTATTTACAGTGAAACTTAAAGCTGATGGGAGCATTAACAGGTACAAAGCCAGATTAATTAGTTGCCAAAGGATACACTCAGCACTATGGAATTGATTATGAAGAGACGTTTGCCCCTGTAGCAAACATCAATACTGTTGGAATTTTGATTTCACTTGCAACAACTAAAGATTGGCCTCTACATTAGTTTGATGTGAAGAATGCTTTTCTCAATGGAAACTTGGAGGAAGAAGTGTATATGGACATGCCGCCAGGGGTCAAAAACATGCCTTGTGATACTGGCAAGGTTTGTAAGTTAAAGAAGTCTTTGTATGGTTTAAAGCAGTCTCCTAGAGCTTGGTTTGGAAGATTCTCCAAGTCTGAGAATGTTCGGGTATAGACAAAGCAACTCGGATCATACCTTGTTCATCAAGCGTATTTAGGGTAAGATTACTGCTCTGATAGTATATGTTGATGATATGATTGTTACAGGGGTGATCTAAAAGAGATGGAGACTCTACAAAAGTATCTTTCTAAGGAATTTGAGATGAATGACCTTGGGCAATTGAAGTACTTTCTTGGAATTGAAGTTGAAAGGTCTAAGAAGGAAATTTCTTTGTCCCAACGTAAGTATGTACTTGACTTGTTAGCTGAGACTGGGATGCTTGACTGCAACCCTATTGAGACACCGATCGAGATGAATCACAACCTCGTCATCTATCCGGATCATGTTCCAACTGATAAAGGAAGGTACCAACGTCTAGTAGGAAGGCTTATTTATCTTTCTCATACGAGGCCTGATATTGCTTATGTTGTGAGTGTGGTTAGTCAATTTATGCATTGTCCCAGTGAAGAGCATATGGATGCAGTATATCGTATTTTCAGATATCTTAAAATGGCACCTGGAAGAGGTTTGTTGTTTGAAAAAAAGGATGAATTGGAAGTTGTGGGGTACACAGATGCAGACTGGGCTGGTGATAAGACGGACAGAAGGTCCACATCTGGGATTTTACATTTGTTGGAGGAAACCTTGCGACTTGGCAAAGCAAGAAACAGAAGATTGTTGCTAGGTCAAGTGCTAAAGCTGAGTTTCAAGGTATGTCACATGGAGTTTGTGAGATGTTGTGGATTTGTAATGTGTTGAAAGATTTGGGTTTTAAGCTCAAGAAGCCTATGGACTTCCATTGTGATAGCACGTCTGCTATTGAAATCGCTCATAATCCTGTTCAGCATGACCGGACTAAGCATGTGGAAATAGATCGGCATTTCATTAAGGAAAACCTGGACAGGAAGGTCATCCGTTTCCCTTTTGTGTATATAGAAGATCAATTAGCAGATGTTCTTATGAAAGGAGTGGCAAGGAAAGTGTTTGACAACTCGATTGACAAGTTGGGCATGATTGACATCTATGCACCAACTTGAGGGGGAGTGTAGAATATTCTGTAAATATTTATTCCTTGTAGGTGTAGATTATGTTTTCTGTATAATTGTAGGAGATGTTTTCCTATTAGGACTACTCTTGTATCTCTTTATAAACCTCCTATTTTGGAGGAGAGTTTCTATTGGGACCTCCCAATTTGCTCATTCCTCTTTTGAATTATTGAATTACATATATATCCTATTGTAAAATGACAATTATAGACAATAATTTTAATTAACTAGTATTTTCTTTACAAATCTTTCAACTTGAAAAAAAAAAAAAAAAAAAAACCTAGTTTTCACATACAAACCACTAAACCCTAGACTTGTGATGTTACTCTAATCTATGATAACGGTCCCATTCTGATCACAACGTCAAACCCATTGACGTGCATATTCAATTGTGAATGAACGGTTATGAACATATTAGTTTTATGTGGTATTTGGGGTTTAGGGTTGATCCAGTAGATCGAGACCCAACCGGCAACAAAAATAGCTAAAATTTTGACAATAACCATTTCTTTTTATCATGATAACATCCAACTGCCAATTTTGATAAATATTAAAATCTATTTCCGCCACCTTATTGCTTATGGACGGTATATTTTCTTATATGACTAATAAACAAGTTGGACCACATTAGCAGGCATATAAGGATTTTGCGCGATCTAAAAAATTGAAATTGGAAATCGATAAATTGATCCATATAGTCAAGTGATGACATCTTAGTAACACAGTAACACTATATTTGTTTGTTACATTCCTCTAAGGGCAACCCCATCAAGACATAAGACGTTGGAAAAACCGACCGTTGGATGCATTGATTGAGATATTTTATGCTCAATGATTAAAAGGATTGAGGTCTGCAAGGAACGCACTACCAGCAGCTTAGGGGGAATTCTCCAGCCGTCGTCCCACCATTCTCAACCCAACCAACACCTTCCATCGACTGCGTCGACCTCTACAGCCACCTAACCTTGCCCTTATCGATCAACCATTAATCCTCTCATGCCGGATCTCAACCCCATCAACCTGCCCCTCCCACTGATGGAGAATGGATGGCAAGAAGGATCAAAGAACAACTCAATCAATTAAAAGGAAAACCCAATTTGCTACAAATTTGGCATTCGGTGTCCGAATCGTGATTACTATACCTTTTCGGAAAGGGAACGACGCCAGAAACAAAACTCGTCTCTTCGCCACGACATCTGGCCTTTTTCGGGCTTTCGAGATCATTTCGGGCCTCAAAACTGCAATTTACCTTTTTTCAAAATTTTCGGTTTTCTAGTTTTTTTTTGATTTATTTTGTTTTAACCCGTGGGATTTAGAGATTCATTGTTATTCGCCCTAGGGTTTCTTTTCCCATATATATGTAACCTTAAACAGCTGCATAACCATCTTTTGTCATATTATTAATTAAATTGAGAGTTTTCTCATTCTCTGGTGGACTCAGATTTCTTGCCCACACACGGATTGCCCGGAGAAGATGGCGTCCTAGAAACTAAAGAGCTGAAGGTGAGAAAAAGTTTTCAAGAAAAACTTTCCAAGATTCTACAGTGACGGGTGACGTGAACGGTGATGAACATTTCCAGGCTACAGTACTTAATCCAAACTCTACCTCTTATCATCGGAGGCAATCACGTGTAGATTGGCTGATCATTTTACTCGCGTCTGCTCTGGATAAAACCCAATCCACCCCAAATCGATTCACCCTATAACTGGGTAAAACTCAATTGAGAAACAAAAAACTGGGAACAGGCTAAGTCATATCTAAATAAGGAGGCACGTGAAGGTCATGTGGCCACCCACATAAATGGCCGAGCATTACGTACTCGGAGCATGGAAGACGTTCTCCCAAATTGTTTCTGAAATCTGGTCTGAGGAGTCAATAAGACTTGAGCTTCATTCACTGGAACTTTTCAGTTCCATGACATACCAGAGAGAAAATATTTTCCTTATCTCTCCTCCAATGTGTGATATGGTGTACAAAGATCTGATTGCTGTCGACAGCAAATTTTCTCTCATAATCTTCCGCTGGATGAGCAAAGAATAAGTACCGTGTTTAAAACTATATTTCACCAAGGCCGATGACATAGTCCACAAAATCTTAAGCCAGAAAGGGAACTATCTTGTTGCACCTTCATATAAAATCAGTATTGATCTGATCAACATAAGCTGAATGCCTCTCCACAAGAAGCTCAATAAGGGCGCTCTCCACATCATCAACACCCAGAGACTTGTTTTGGCGAACTAAAATCTTTTCATTGCTGGTGACGACTACAACCTCTTCTTTTCGGCTCAAAAGCTCGTTGGCTACAACCATATGCATCTTGTACTTCCTAAGAGCCATATCAGCCTTCTCTAACAGGATCTTTGAATCTGTTTCTAGCTGTTCAGGCATGTCAAATGTTTTTAGTCACCAAGAAATAATACTGCATCATGTTAGTTGGAACAATTAAGCAGGGGCAATTAACCCTCAAAACTTTGTGGGAAACAAAAATTAAACACTAATGCATTAAGGAGAGTAAAGGAGTCTGACATTTTGTAGTAGATATACAATTGCATCGTAACAAGTGGAGTGAGACATATAGGTCCACTTTCTTTGAGACACAAGCCATAATGGAAAACTATTTCCTGTCTAAACCCACCCAACTTTTCCTATTTCCCCAACTGAGAATATGACAAATTGAGGTGAGAACTCTAATAAATGATACTCCCCCAACAAACTATTGAAGTCATTATCAGGTTATTCAGCCACATACAGTAATCAGAACTCGTAGAAGGATAAAACTCTGATGGATAGGATTAGTGACTAGAAGAAAAGCAGAAGGTTCGTGTCTAACCTTGAATGATATGCAGAAGGCCATGGGGGCCCAGTCTTTCCTCAGCACTAAGAGCATCTTTGGCACCTGAACAAGTCGCATATCCAATGGACCAGACCCTGACTGAATTTTGTGCACTGCCTGCATAAGCATTGTTTTTTGTCTTAAAGAAAATGAGAAGGACATATGAAATAATATTCTATCCAAATGGCATCATTACAAATCACTGATATCACTCTATAAAGACATGCTATGAAACTTCCAAGGATTACATATTTTGCCACTGCAAACTATTTAAGGAATACTAAGGTCAAAGGGATGGGTTATGTGATCTACCTCTTGAGGTTTATAATGCAGGCATGAAACACAGTGAAAAGCACATAAACAAAAAGCAGTTAGTAATCATTACCATGCTCTTCCAAGGGACGTAGAAGTCAGATACTGCTGCTGCAAGATATAGCATGGCATGTGGTCCAATCCTTCGCATTGTAAACGCAACCATCTGCAACAACTGCTCATATGCAAAGACCAATTAGTCAAGCCAGAAGATATCTAAAACTACCAGCCGCTTAACATAATATAAAGTAATGCAGGCAGCTTTGAGGTAGCCTCTAAAGCTAACCTGGAGATACTCAAATATTGTTGTAAAGGGAAGTTTCAGCAAGAGGCCGTCTTCCACTGCCTACAATAAAATAAATAAATAAATAACCATTTAGGATTCATTGTCACATTGTGCTACTATTCTGCTATTGCATTATATGCCAAGAGGAGAAAAAAGTCAATATATGGACAACTATGTAAAGAAATTACTCAATGCAAGAAAAATACAAGTGGTCCATACAGCATGAGTCTTCGTGATAGCACTCCTCACTGCTTGTGAATGGGACTGGTGTACTGTGAATATGAAACAAAGTTCTGTCATCTAAGCAGGAACTGTTTTTACATATTCATGACATGTAGTTATAACTCATATCATAAGATAATCATCACAGGGTTATATAGTATTACTAGTCAGATCGACTTTGACATCACAAGAAAGCAGCAAGAAAAGGAAAAGACTCCTCCTGTGTCCCAAAAACTAGATCAGCGCTTAAAACAATAACTCAGATAGCCAGGCATTGTAAGGCCGACTCGAATAGTTTAACTCAACCTTTAGGATCATAACACTCCACCATCCTTCCAAAAACTGACACCCTCATCCATATACCAGTATTTATGACTTGGCACTATGCAAAACATATACCGGTGCATACAAATTGAATCTCTAGTAGGCTACTCAAGGAAATTGAACCTGGATGTGGTGGAACCAATTGTTAATAATAAATACACGGTACTCCAGAAAAGTGTTGAGCTGTCAATGAGTGAAAAGCTCCATTACTTCAGGAAATTGTTTCTGTTAATTAGGCCATGAAAATTAAGTTTCTAAGTGATGTAATTGTGTACCCATCTGCACAAAGGTCTCATTTTATAATGGCAAGCGACGGTCTTTCTCAAGTTAGAGGTTTTCTGCAATTATATAGTATAATTGCTATGTCACAAAACCATGTATCATTTTGTCATACCCAAACTTGACGAGCTGGAAACATAAATTAGTGTTTGACTAATCATGTGTATTTCTATCCCAAGTATAAGAAGAGAACATATATAACCATAGCATTACAGTAAGTACAGACCTTGAATGTTTGACTCGTCCACAATTTCCAGACATTTAAGTAATGGATCATCGGGAAGAGATCTGCAATATGGCTGGCAAGTTCCCCTGCATAACATTTGCAGATAACAAATTATAAAAATAAGATTTGTTTTATACCATTTAAAATTGTTGAAACAAATAGATACATATATAAGGTGATATAAACCATTATTACCTCCGATAAAGAAAGATAACAGCATAGCCTGCCTTCAAAAAGTACCTGTAATATTATCAGACAACTCTTATCAAAATCATATATATTAAATATGGCCTATTCAGTGATTTTAAGGTGGTATACTCTGTGGAAGCTGCTCCTCTCTGACCTGAGCTGAAGTTGTCAATGTAGCGAATACATCGTTGCTCCAGAGGAACCGTGGTACCACCAGAGGTTACACAAACCACCCTCCTAGCTCCACCATTTCCTACAATATATGTTAATCAATCAAAAACCAATAGAACCTTATTTTTCAAACCTGGAAAAGGACGGGAAAGGGAACTAAAGTTTAATAAAATTGAAAAATATTAAAATAGTGAAAAAAAAAAAAAGCGAACGTGCCAGAAGGCTGCGAATTCTTTTTAACAAATGCCTCAAGTTTTTCACTGACATCATCTCTGTTCTTTAAAGGAGGAGCTGAGTCAAAAAAGGATTTGATTTCTGCTTCTAGCACTTCTTTAGGAATTTCCAACCCATTTGTTAGAGCCATTTTGAAATTTTCCTGCAGCCAAAAGACTTGCTCACTAAAATTTCCAACTTTATACACTTTCACTAGTGCAGAAGCTATAATTATAATTGAATAAACTTAACAATCTCTATGTAGGAGTACAACGATTGAAAATCATATTCATTTAGATGAATGAGCAAAGTGAACCCTAATATATGTCGGGTAAAAGTGCCCACTTACAGCCTTGCAAAATACTCATCAACATAACTTGGATCAGAGCCAACATAATCGCACCCATATTTTGGACGAAAAGAAAGTTATCCACTAGCGAAAATTGAGGAACCCAGATTATCATTGAAACTATTTATACTGTTTTCCCCAGTGAGCAAAGTGATTGCTTACCAGTCACCGCAGATAGTCATTCATTTGGATCTATCACAAACTACTGATCAATTTTCTCACATGAACACTTCAATAAAGTCCCGAGTATATATGGCATCATACTGTGAGTTCTGGGTGGAGACTCACCAATAGTCCCCACAAGAACATATGCCATCCTTAAAATGGTGGAAACGATTAGTATCCCTGACAACAATTTCGCGTTCAGCAATTTTAGAGATTAGCTTAGCAGCAATATGGCAATCACTACAAACACGAAGATTTTTGGTAATTCTGATCAATGCCCCTCGTTCAGTATTGAGAATGGCAAACACAATTGCCAGCTTCTCACTGTGAACTGCAAGATGGCATTCCTTCTCCTCCTCCTCCACGTCATGAAGAGCAGAATCGGTCTCAGGGACATAACCTAACTCCTTCATTTTCCCAACCAAAATATCTAATTCTTCATATATCACTTTAGACTGAGGATGTGATCTGTCACCAGCAAGAAAAGTGTGAACCTGGTCTTTGAGTTCAACATTGCTGACACCTGGTATTTTCTTGATTCCTCTACTCTTCATCAGTGACCGGACTGCAGTGACATCTTGCCATTTACCAGCTTTTGCATAGATGTTTGATAACAAAACATAATAACCCGATTCCTCTGGAGCCAATTGCAAAAGGCGATCAGCGGCTAAAAGTCCTACACTCATGTTAGAGTATACCCGGCAAGCACTAAGTAGAGCACCCCATACTCTTTCATTAGGCTCCAGTGGCATCTGTTTGACAAAACTATAAGCCTCATCCACTCTTCCAGCACGCCCCAACAGATCTACAAAACAAGCACAGTGCTCTATCCTAGGATCAATCCTGTACTCCTCAGTCATCAATTTAAAGTAATATTGTCCTTCCTCCAACATTCCCGCATGGCTGCAAGCTGCGAGAACCGATACAAATGCAATTGAATCAGGAAGTACACCTGAGTCACACATTTTCACAAAAAGTGCCACAGCGTCATGACCTTGTCCACTCCTACCGTATGCAGACATCATGGAAGTCCACGAGACAACATCCTGAAATGTCATCGCATCAAAGACTTCTCTTGCATCTCGTAAACATCCACACTTAGCATACATGTCAATCAATGCATTCTCCAATAACAAATTTGGCCCAAGTCTCTTTCTCTCAACATATTCATGAATCCGCTTCCCTAGCAACAGAGCAGAAAGATCCCCACAAGCAGGAAGAACACTTGCAATTGTGACTGCATCAGGTTCTATACCGCTCTCCTCCATCTGTAAGAAAAGGTCAACTGCTTCACCAGGCATCGAATTATTCACATACACTGCTATCATCACATTCCACGAAACCAAACTCTGTTTATCCAATTTCATAAACATTTCCTTAACATACGAAACATTCTCAGATGAAGTGTTGGTCACAGCTGGGAATAGGCTAGCCATGGTACCAGAATCTGGTTTAAGCCCCAATGTCTTCATTTTCCTACAAACATCTAGTGCATCATCGAACCGTTCATTTTGTGCATACCCAGCTACCATAGAATTACACGAAACCACATCTCTACATGGCATCTTATCAAAAATGCGCCGAGCCTCCACCAAACAACCGCATTTCCCATACATGGCAATCAGACCATTCCCAATAAACAAATTCCGATCAAGCCCAACTTTCACAACAGCAACATGAATTTGCAATCCCACCCACAAATTATCCGACCCAGAACAAGCCTTGAGGACACAAGGGTACGTATAGTTATCAGGATCAAACCCAATGGCAGACATTGTTTTGTACAAAACAAGAGCATCATGGTACAAACGGTTATTCACATAGCTTCTGATCATGACATTACAAAATATGACATTCTTATCATGAATTCGATCAAATATACAGCGTGCCATTCTAGGTTCACCACAAGCAGCATAAGCTCTCATGAACTTGATACCTAGCGAAGCGTCGCCGTGGAGATTCTCATTGACAATAAAGCTAGCATAGAGTTTCCTCAATGTAATGCTACCTGGGTATTGATCCAATAATTTACCAAATACTTGTTTTGCAAGAGTTGGGTCTTGAGTGGAACATCCAATTAATGATATCAAAGCTTGTGATTCTTTGGCTTTCGAAAAACGGCGAAAAAGGGGAGTAATGGCTTTCATGTATTGAAGAGTTTATCTGGAAACAGGGTTTAGCTCTTGAACCTATAAATCCCCAATTGATTGATAACACCAGTTAACAGAAAAAAGAAAAAGAACCCATAAGACTGACAAGACATTTGATTGTGGTAGCACTTAGAAGGCAACAGTTTGAGGTAGTAAACAAGATTTCTCGTACCAAGACTATCATCAATCAAATAGAAATAAGAGACTGCACTGCATTCAAGAACAATCACCTTTTTGAGTTGTAGAGGATGCCAACCACAGCAGCGGTGAACACGGTCCCAACCCAACTGTGTGAAGAGAAAGAGAGAGGGCTTATTGAGTCTGAAGCTGTGAGAAACTGAGAATGTGAGATTAACTCTTAGTTAGAGAAAACGGTCGTATTTTTCAACCGGGTTTAGAAAATCAGATTTATAGGTTATTAGAGCGTATAATCCCATGTAGACAAGTCTACATTTTGTTATCTTGGACCTGCCATTGGGCAGATGTGCCCATGCCCCATTTGGTCTTGTGATTGTCGATTGTGTCAAAAAGGGTCGCACGATGAGATTGATTGTGTGCAACATGGTGTGACCTGAACTAGGCCCTAACAACAAGATCACTTTTTTGTGTAGAAAATAGTGTCAAAGACAAAAGGTGATTTTGGGGCAAGGACTACTTATGCCAAGTCACACGATGAGATGAAATGATCGATGATGTGCAACATGATGAGATATCTAGATCTCATTGTGCGACATTAACTAACAATACTGATCGAGATGACGATGTTGATTTTCAAGTCTCTCGTGATTTTTGAGAGAAGGTCACCAAGTGATTTCTATGGCTTCTTCCTTGTGGATGTACCTAACACAACTGACAGTAAGCAGACGCAGGAATGCAATACAAGGAGATATAGCAAGATTGTCATGCCTTTAAGTAAAATAATTAATTGCATTAAGAACTAAAAAGGGGATGAATTCCAACCCTTATATGAAAATATCTTCTTGTTAAAATCATCTGATTATCCCCAAATTATTACATAGAATTCAAGATATCACTATTCGGTTCTCTCAAAATTGATGAGAGGGTTCGGGTATATATTTATACCACAGAACATTTAAAATCTATGTACGAATTAAAGCAGCTAGATACAAGGGGAAACTTGAGGATTAAGGATCAACCAGTGCGCTTCCATGATTTTATAAGGAACTTTTCTTTAAATTTCTTCAGTTATAATTTTATAACTCATACTAGTCTTCAACCTTCATTCGATCAAAAAGACCATGACTTAATTTTTCATATTACTAAAATTGCTGAATCCATAAAAATCTGCGTTCCAATGGAGAAAATATTTTACTTTGGTACAATCCCACATCAGATAAAACATGGATAAAAGGGCAGCTTAAAAGAACTACACTTGTAATAACCCGAAAATTAGTGTCAACTATAGAACACTATATTATTAACTATATTTGAAAAATCTTTGTTATTGAGCTCAAGACTCTCATCTATGTTATTTTTGTGATGCATGTCATTTTAGTTTTCTAATAAAAGTACTATTCAAACATGTATATAATTTCTTTTACTTCCTATTGATTTATTCAAGAAGAAAATTTTATTTGTTTTGACTCACGTCACAAATTCACGAGCCATATTTCAGTACAATATTGGCCTTGGATTTGGGGGCGTGACAGTTTGGTATCAGAGCTTTCGTTCTCTTAAGTTTTGCCAAAAAAAAAATTTTGTAAAACTTAACTAGAACGGGGAGGGTTATATTTATGTGTATAGTTCAGCATGTAAAAGTTGTGTATAAATTCTTATTTATATATAGTTTGTTGCATCTTGAAGTTTTGTGTTTGAATCATATTAATATCATTATTGTTTTAGTTTGAATTCTGTTACTTATGTATCAATTTATCAATGATCACTTAACAAATTAGTATCAGAGCATAAGGTGCATATTCAATGATTTGTCAATACTTTCCGAGTGATGGCCCGTCTGCAGCGGATCCCCATCGTGTGCTCTTCGGTATTGATCAAGTCATTGGTATGTAAGAGTGTTAGAAGTCATCTAGGACGTTAGGTCGTATTAGGAGTTATGAAAATATATAAATACTTTTGGTGATTTTTTTCTTTGAGAAACCTATGTAAAATTCGAGGACGAATTTTCTTTTAAGGTTGGTAGACTGTAATAACCCGAAAATTAGTGTCAACTATAGAACACTATATTATTAACTATATTTGAAAAATCTTTGTTATTGAGCTCAAGACTCTCATCTATGTTATTTTTGTGATGCATGTCATTTTAGTTTTCTAATAAAAGTACTATTCAAACATGTATATAATTTCTTTTACTTCCTATTGATTTATTCAAGAAGAAAATTTTATTTGTTTTGACTCACGTCACAAATTCACGAGCCATATTTCAGTACAATATTAGCCTTGGATTTGGGGGCGTGACAACACTTGTCTAAGTTATTGCCGAGCCGAGTAGCGTGAGTTTGTAACTAAGCGGGCCATTAAAGTGAATTGATTGCCCAACCATGTCAGGAGAGGTGCCAGGCTCTTGATTTGTAGTTCACTTTGATGAGCACTGCTACGCACGCCCACCCTCTGGTTAGTATGAAACCCCATCCTCCTCAATGGGTGGGTAGCAATTCAAACATGAATTTAGCAAATACAATCAGGGTTGCACCAGTTGGACCCACGGATCAAGATACTCCTGCATCTCATCTTGCGACCTAGCATATGCCCTCGTCATACATTCACTTTTTGACTTCTTTCATTTTTTTTCTCCTATGGTAGTTTCCTTTAACTAATCTAGAGTTCCAATTAGGTTCATGTCATCGACATAAACTGCTACGATTGCAAATCCGGAACTTGTTGTTTTAATAAACACGCCCTTCCCAATCAAGTAGTCACTTAGACGATTATACCACATCCGTCCGGATTGTTTTAATCCACATAGTGAGCGTTTTAATCTTATTGAAAACGTGCTTCGTGGTTTAGAGCCACTTGACTTGAGTAATTGAAGTCCATCTGGGACCATCATTATATATCTCTGAATCTAGATCCCCATAGAGATATGCTGTAACCACATCCATAAGTTGCATGTCAAGTTTTTCAGAAACTACCAAACTGACAAGGTAGCATAACGTTATAACGTCCATTACGGGAGAATATGTCTCCTCGTAGTCGATTCCAGGGCGTTGTGAGAAACTTTGCACCACGAGGCGGGCTTTATATCTAACCACCTTATTTTTCTCATTACGCTTTCTAACAAAGACCCATTTACGGCCAACAGGTTGTACATCTGGGGGTGTCTGCGTTATAGGCCCAAATACCTCTCTTTGCTAGCGAATCTAATTTAGCCTGGATCGCATCTTTCCATTTAAGCCAGTCCACCCTTCGTTGATATTCTTCAACAGAGCGAGGTTCGATATCATCATACTCTATAATTCTTTTTGCAACATGATATGCAAATGCATCATCAATAGCCATAGAATTTCTATCCATCATCTTATGTACACTAATGTAATTCATTGAGATCTCTCTATTCTCTAGAATTGGTTCTGACATTGGAGTGTCCCCCAATGATGTCTCTTAGACATAACCATAATCCGGAATATTCTCATGAGATGGATTATTTTGTGCCAAACTCGCTTTCTTTCTTGGGCGAGAATCCATCGAACCTATGGGCCTCCCGTGCTTCCTGGCAGGAGCCGTGGGCCTAGTCATAACGTCACCATGGGAGGGGACGTTGGCGCCATGCTCATGTACTCTTGAGGTGGCGTCATGCCCTATAGTTTTAGGGACATCAATCATTGTAGGCACTTTTGCAGCAAGTATGTGTGATCTCGTTACTTTAGCGATATCAGAAAACGAATCAAGCATCGATTCTGCTACGTTATGAAGATCGAGAATTCTCCGCACTTCAATTGCAGACTGTGCGGTTCAAGGATCAAGATGACAGACCACGACAATTCATGTCCTTCATGTTGAACATTTATTTTCTTATCTCCCCCTAATGATGGGAAGACTGTCTCATCAAAGTGACAATCCGCAAATCTAGCTGTAAAGAGATCGCCTGTCAAGGGTTCTAAGTAGCGGACAATCGTTGGAGAATCATTTATGGTGGCGCAATTGGCACATAAACTGCACACCCAAATATGCGTAAGTGTGAGACATCAGGCTCATACCCAGTCACCATCTGGGGTGCATAAAAGGGTTGAGTGGCAGTAGGTCTCAGACGAATAAGCACAGCTGCATGCAATATTGCATAGCCCTAAGTAGAAATAGAGAGATTGGTGTGCATTACCAATACTCTAGCTACCATTTGTAGTCGTTTAATGGTGGCTTCTGCGAGACCATTTTGGGTGTGAACATGCGGAACATGATGTTCAACTTCAATCCCAATGGACATGCAATAGTCATCAAAAGTTTTTGATGTAAACTTCCCAGCATTGTCTAATCTTATAGACTTAATAGGATGATCAGGGTGGTGAGCCCTTAACTTAATAATTTATGCTAGGAGTTTAGCAAATGCAGCGTTTCTTGTGGACAATAACATGACATGTGACCAACGTGTCGATGTATCAACCAACACCATAAAATATCTAAATGGTCCGCATGGTGGTTGAATAGGTCCACAAATATCACCTTGGATTCTTTGCAAGAATGGTATATTTTCTTTAGTGTCATTTGCATAGGATGGTCTCGATCCTAATTTTGCTAAAGAGCCTGCTTTGCAGAACGAATGATGGGCTTTAGAAATAATCAATGAGGATTTTAGTTGAGCCATGAAGTCACAATTGACTTTAGAAGTAGAAAGAGGATTCAAAGAATAGTCCATGGCGTCAAAGCCATGTTGTTGCCATAGGGTGTAGACGACGCCGGCCCTAAGTGGCTGGTCTTGCACAGTCTTGGCGCCGTGAGGCGCAGGTGCATCTCCTCGAACCAATTTTTGGTTCTTACTTCTCTTCGTTCTAAAGAATGGATGTCCGTGTGAAGTCTTGAATATATGGATCATCATATCACGACCTGGTGTCCCAGACGGTCATGCCAAAGCCTATATGTGTCAGAATCGCATAAATCATCTCTCATAACATGATTGGATTCAATTATTCGAATAGTGGTTGCATACAACCCACTAAATCAACACATAAGTTTCTCTAAGACTCTTTTATGTCCGTAGTCATTAGAGGTGATGCAAAGGAACTCTTATCCATTCTCACAATGTGTTTCCACACGAAAACCATTGGCTCTTATATCTTTGAAGCTCAATAAGGTTCTTCCTGCCCTAGGAGCATAAAGAGTTTCAGTGACATTTAAAATTGTGCTATTTGGCGACATAAATTTGGCTGGTCCTCTACCATGAATCAATTTAGATGACCCTGCCATCATAGTCACTGAAGATCGAGTAGGCATCATCTCAAGAAATAACTGCCTATGTCGAAGTATGGTGTGCGTAGTAGCGCTATCCATGAGGCATTCTAGCTCTCCGGGAAACATACTTGAATGAATAAAATTCGAATCAAAATCGACACTTTATTTCAATAAAAGCCAGTGATTACGTCAAAGTTTCTAAATATAATCCACAAAGAATAATCAAGCTTAGACAAGTAGTAGTTACTCAATCCGTTTGGTAATTCCAATTTGGTTGTGACCAGGTAAGGTAAGGCGAGATTTTGGTGGAGCGTTGCTCACTTTTAAAACCGTTCTCTCAGTTCAAATATTTCCTAGACATCACAATTACTCTTGAGTACGCCTAGTGAGAAAAAGTTATAACCACTGTCTTTGTTGATAGTTTCCAAATTTTTGGATTGAAAACAATGACGTTTATATGGTCAAATTTTTATGCTTATGAACGCTCTTAGTCCGTAGCCTACTAACGCTCTTTGTTCGTAAAAATCGATGCTCACGGACGCTCTTAGTCCGAAGATTACGAACGCTCTTAGTTCGTATGTAGTGTGAATCCCCACTATTCCGCTTTTACCAAATCGAACTCACGTTACAGAAAGGTGGGATGTAGAAGAAGGGATTTTGTAAGTCCCCGAAGAAAAATAAAAATAAATTTCAATTTCAAAAACTGGAACAACTTACTAGTGCAAACTTACTCATGAATTTCGAAATTTGAAATTCTCAATACACGCTTGTGTTGATGCAGGCGTGTAGGATTGCAGGCGTGCTATCGATGCTGGGTCCGGAATTGCAAACTATCTTTCAATCCCTGCCGTGTGGCCGACACAGGTCTGGCCGATAGATGCGTGCGCAGGGGGGGCGTAGGCACTACAGGGGCAGGCATGCAGATGAGACTAGTGTGTGCTAGGGGATGCTGCAATGATGCTTGAAGGTGGTAGCGGCGGTTTTCAAGGATTTTTTGTTGAAATTCTGAGCAGATTTGCCTTTGAACATCTTTCACTTTGATTGGTGTACAGATCTCAAGACAACTCCGATAAGGCTGAAATTAGGAGGTCAGATAGCAGAGACAGAGATGAACAACTTTGATGAAGGAAAGATTTTGATCTGAGGTCCCGATCAAGATTTTTCGGGGCATATAAGCAGGCTGATATGCACACGGACGAGGGTCCTGTTGTGTTGTAGGGGCAGCAGTGGTGTGTGGTGGTCCGAGAAGGCTGCAGGGGCAGCGAAGATGTAGGAGGGGGCTGGTCCGAGAGGGCTGCAAGGCTGTAGAGCAAGGACACCGTAGGTGACTCGGCTAGCTCGGGCTAGGTGCAACGGTGGAGAAGGTTTTTGGGTTTTTGGTTAGAACTCGTGCTGATAACGTGTTTAAAGAAGAGAGAATTCGAGAGAGATTAAAGAGAGAATTGTATTTCATTGTTCATAATAGGAGCCCTATATATAGGGATTACAAAGTACATATTCTAATGTTACAAGGAAAACTAATCCGAGTAGGACTAGGAATTCTAGAACCTTCTCTCCTATTACAACCATGAAACTAATCCTAGTTTGAATAGGCTCACAAAACTGATTTTCCTTCAACATTAATTAAATAAAGGTGTGCGGCAAATTCAATGTGGTGATGATGACTTCAAAGGTTTGGAATGCTTCGATAATCAAACTGCAGGAGATGGTTGACTAAGCCTAATTAACAAAGATGGTTGACTAGGCTTAATTAACAAAGGTGTGCGGCAGTTTCAATACAATGATGATGACTTCCAAGAATTCAATGCGGTGATGATGACTTCTGAGAATTATTTCGAACTTCAGTGGTTTTTGATGTTTTTCGATATTCGGGTTTCGGGTTTCAACGAAGAATACAGTGCAAGTTCAAAAGAATTGAACCTACTCTGATACCAAGTAGAAAATAAGAATTCGACGTGTTTGTTATGTTTCAATGTATTATTCATCCCCAAATAGGAGGTTAATATAGAGATACAAGAGTAGTCATAATAGGAAAACATCTCCTACAATTACACAAGAAAACGTAATCTACACCTATAAGGAAAATAAATATTTACAGAATATTCTACAGAGGATCTAGTAGTATAAGTGTCTTCTTCGTAAGTGGAATGTCGTGAGTTTGATTTACAGAAATTAATTATTGTAGTTCTCAATTATTGAAAATAAAATAATAAAATAACCACCGGGGTGATGGCAAGAATTACTGAAGATGATGAGGGTAATTTTTGTGGTGGGTCGGTAAATTGCAGTCTGTAGGTTGGGGTTGAATTATTAGCTGTAGATAAACATGAGATGACAAAGAAGAGAGAGAGACTTGGAGCTGATTAGAAAAGTGAGGAAGACAACAATAAATAGTATAGAAGAGAGAGTAGGGACAAAAATCTTTTAACGGATGTTATTGTAAATTCCATAATCTAAAGAAATATAGACCTTTGGATATGACATTAGCCATGTGTTTTAATCTGCTTGAAACCTTAGTTAGGAAGGGAAACCGAGGTCACTATTGATGCCCTTTTGCCAAAGCAACGCCGACCAATAAGTGCAGGTGACTTTTGTTCAAATTTGTAGCAGTGAGGTTAAGAACAGTGAGGGTGACGATAATAAAGAATAGAGAAGAGAGATGTAAGGACAAAGAGATACAGTAAAACCATAAATCAAAGAGATATAGACCTTTGGATATGACATTAGCCATGTGTTTTAATCTGCTTGAAACCTTGGTTAGGAAGGGAAACCGAGGTCCACATCCGTGAAAATTATATTTCCCCCACTATCGGTGACTCCTTTACCCTTTTCCCAAAAGCCACGCCGATCAATAAGTGGAGGTGACTTTATTTGTAGTAGTGATGTTCCAACGCTGCCGCAGCTGGCTTACATAATCTGTATATAAGCACTGCTGAGTACATGTGAGTTGCCAAATCAATTGGATTCACTTGAAAAAAAATGATGAACAACAAAACGGGAGCTAATGAAAGCAAGGAAAGCTCTGGACAGGGTGATAATGGTGATGCGTCGTCATCCGGTTACTCTTGGTTCTCCAAAGCAGCAGTTGCTGCCAGCGCTATTGCGGGACTAGCTACTGTGGCTTTGGCGGTATCTGAACTCGTTTCGGGTTCAACTTCTTCAGAAGAGGAGAAGAAAACCATGAAGGCGCCCGGAAGAGACGGGAGGATTTACAGGGAGGACTTTGAGCGTGACCCTAAATCCTATTTCTCAGGCTTGCGCAATAAATAGGATATGTGGGATGGAAGCGTGTGGATCAACCCGGTGGAATGACGCAAAGAATAAACAAGTAGTAGTTCGTGCTTCTTCTGTGCACTGTCCCTATCTGTGTTTGTGTACCTGTAATCTTTATGCATTATCTTCATCTATGTTCTTGTGACCATAATCTTGGCTCACTTTGTTGAGTTGGATCTGTTCCTGTTTATGTTGTCTGTATCTTTCGATTTAACTTTTCAATCTTCTCTATGGATGTGAAAATGAAGATGTTTCATAAATTAAGCGACAACATCCAGTAACGTAATAACGTACACTAACATTCTTTTACTGAATTGAATGAAGTAACAATGTAAACGAACGGAAACTGGCTTATTACGGAGAGAACCAAAGTCCATCACAGTTGATGAACGTTCTTGATATTCAGCAATTGCAATTTCGCTAGTGCTAGTGTGTTCAATCCCATCAAAATCACTGAATCAGACATCGCTCCATTTCAGTGATTTCGTCGAACACGGGATTTCGTCGAAATGTCCCTGCTTCCATCTCTATGGTTACGAGCATGGGATTTGGTTCCATATCAAAATTGTGACATGATTGTACCAGTCCGACAAAATTGGATAGCAAGCCTGAAAGTAGAGCTTGAGATTCTAAGCCCACAAAATGTGAAGAATTTCTGAAGTTTTATTGATGCATCTCAGTAGAAGGAATACATATATTAATAGTCTCTGACAAAAATTGGCCTCAACTGCCACTCTTTCTCTGGCCAAATCCCCAATACAAGACCATATTCTTGACTTTTGAATAGATATCCGTATGAGTGAGACCAAGCTCAAAACATTACTACGAACAAAAGTTACAAAACACAAGCAGAGAGATGAGAATACTAGTATTGCGTTTGTATGAACCTTGAATGAGAACTGCAACGTAATGGCAACCAACATAACAAAAGTTGAGCTCATCTTCTTCTCTTCCCCCTGCCTTTTCCTAATTGCCCAGATTTCATAGCATGTTCTCGCTCTTGTAGGAAAAGTCTTTCTTTTCCACATTTCTCAGCTCTTTCTTCTTCCATCAGAGCCTTATCCCTCGACTTCAGCTCCTGTAAGAAATAATTATCTTTACGCACTTCGCGAACAGCACATTTACCTTCTTGTGTCAAACGCTTCTTCAACTTCTTTCTCTCAACCCGTTCACGGTCTGGATCGTAGTCTCTACCCTGGAGTCCTGGACAAAGCTGCAGGGAACAACATACCATCCAATGGTTAGCCCAGCCATTCAAAGAGAACTGTTAAAACATATAGTAAGACTGTAAGACACCAGAGGGAACGGGTTAAAATAAATTACTTCTCCTCAAATTTTGGATTGAGCATTTTAATAGCCACTGGCTTTTGCTTCCGCATCTGAATTCTGAAGTGGTTGCCGCTGCATGCAGTGTTTATCTGCTTTTGTCTTGATAAGTACTTCGGCAACCTCTTTAAATTTGTCAGTTAATGCACTCGGCATATTTTCTTGTTCCGACAATTCAAGCAACAGTGTTGAAATCAGCAAAAAGATTTAGGGGAAAGAACTGAATCCTTCATAAATACCAACATATCCACGTAGAGTTTCAATCACAGTCACCAGCTAGCACACTAGACCTGAAAATGTTTAATTCGACATAAAAATATTTCATACAAACTTGAAAAGTATATGCAAACTTTACAGAATTGACACTCGACAGGGTGGCATCAATCAAATTGAGGTGACTTAAGGGTTCATCTCAGTCTAAAGCCTATGCATCACATGGGCACTTATTATCATAATGTATCATCAAGAACTGACAAACTCCGAACCTGAAATTGTCGGAGGTGAAACATAACGAGTCTTCTGGCAGGTCCATAATTGTGAGAAAATTAAGTGGATCAATCTGATTTATACATTCATGTACATATAGAAGGGGTCTGGGTGCTTTTAATTCCATAAGATGATCAATCTGCCAAAATATAAAGAGTGTGGTTAATTCATCAAGCAACCATAAACTATAGACAACCCCATAAGGCATTCTCTACTAGAAAGACTGTTGAGGCATGTTCTTACCTCAGCATCTTGAGTTGACTTTGGCTTTCTCTCTTCGGCCGCCGTTAACAATGTTTGAAGAAACATGACTGCTTCATGCACACGTGGGTAACTCACACGTGGCCTCTCTAATTAGTTAAGAGGCCAGTCTTAATATTCTAAAGGATCTTTGGAGTAAACTATCACTAGTGAATCTTTAGTTAGTTTCTCTTGTATTAAGGATCTTCTAGTATTAATCAACCAAGCCAATCTTACGCAGCTGCAGTATAAATTCAATCATTACATTGAATTCAAGATATCACTATTCGGTCTTCTCAAAATTGATGAGAGGGTTCGGGTATAAATTTATACCACTAGACATTTAAAATCTATGTACGAATTAAAGCAGCTTATCTACACAAGGGGAAACTTGAGGCGTAAGGATCAACCAGTGTGCTTCCATTGTTTTGATTATAAGGAACTTTTCTTCGAATTTCTTCAGTTATAATTTTATAACTCATATCAGCCTTCAACCTTTAGTGGATCAAAAACATCATGAATTAATTTTTAGTATCACTAATAATGTAGAATCCACAGAAATTTGTGTTCCAATGGAGAAGAAAATATTTTATACTTTGGTATAATCCCACATCAAATAAAACAGGGATAAACGGCGGCTTAAAAGGACTGCGCTTGCCTAAGTTATTGCCGAGCCCAGTAGCGTGGGCTTGTAACTAAGCGGGGCATTAAAGTGGATTGGTTGCCTAACCCTACCAGAAGAGATGTCGGGGTCTTGATTTGTAGTTCACTTCGGTGAGCACTGCTACGCACGCCCACCCTCGGGTTAGTAGGAAACCCCATCCTCAATGGGTGGGTAGCAAATCAAACATGAATTTAGCAAATGGTATCGGGGTTGCATCAGTGCACCCTGCAAAGTTGCACCAGTACGTTGCACTTGCAAAGGTTGCCGCACCCCACGGATCAAGATACTCCCATCTCGTCGTGCGACCTGGCATGGGCCCTCGTCATACATTCACTTTTTGACTTCCATTTTTTTACATACCATCAATTTAAGATCCAAATCCTATCTCACTATCCGTAAATCCATGCCTATCGTGCGTTTCTGTGTTGATTAATCCTTGCCTGTGTTGACACTCACAATGTAATGTTAGCATCCACATCAATATTTTTTCTACTAGCAAATCTATATATGCACTAGAAACAAACTTATAGTCAGTCCAGGTCCACAGGCATTGAAAATTTTTAAGGATATATATCCTCCTAACTCCTAGACTTACCTATTTCTCATTGCATCAAGTATTTGTAGAATAATCTCAAATACTAGTTAAAATTATCAATTACTTCAACTCATGATTTGACCCCCATCTATTGGCCACAGCGAAAGTTGAAGTTGTATACGACCAAGCACATTCGGTATTTCTACTGCAAGTTAACATAGGTTATGCTTATCATCAATTAAAATTGACTACTTATTTTCTTAAAAGGAAACTTGAGGTACTTCATACATCGGTCATATGAAATCGCCCTCAACATTCCCATGGACCATGGCCAATTTTTACCTTGTAATTACATGACCGGCAGAACAACAAGAAGACGCTTTTCTAATAAAACAGGGGACACCTTCATATGAAAACAAAACGAGAATAACAATGGACATTTACTATGATTTAAACACATTTTTGTTAGACATTTTTTAGTATAGAATCAGCCGTAGAGGAATTGTCAGAAAGGATTGATTGGCTGTTTTTACTTTTACTGCTAGTAGATTCAGAATCATGGAATTGTCATGTTAATTGGTTCCTAATTTCCTGACTACTGAAGTAAGATTTCATCATATGGGGAAGCTAGGAAAATAGTATACATTAATGTTCAAGAATTGGTATTAGAAAGCATAATTTCCAAACCAAAATATCATGCATGTTAAACTTCAATAGGCTCCTGATCGACTTTGTATCTCTAATTAGGTTAGAGGCCAGTCTTAATATTCTAAAGGATGAAGCAATCCATCATTAGTGAATCTTTAGTTAGTTTCTCTTGTATTAAGGAATCTTCTAGTCTTAATCAACCAAGCCAATCTTACACAGCTGCAGTATTGAGTACAAAAACGGTTCTTTGTATATGGTGATATAATGAGCTGTATGCAGACAATCAGATTGTATGTATATGGAAGCTTACTGCACAATTTGACAGTATACTTATCAGCAATATTACGAAGCCGTATCTTTAACGGACAGTATGATCATTCTTGAGAGAAACCAAGTAATTTGATATTAAAACCAGCTGGCTAGCTGTTTCATGATCTCTATATATAGCCTACTTAGGATCCAACTTCTTCAACCAACCTAAACCCAAAAGCCAAGAGTACAAAGAACATGAAGTACCACTTTTGTTCTTCAGGTGCTTTTCTCTCCATCTTTATCATTCTTGTAACGATCTGTTTAACCATTGAAGCTCAAACCTGCAATCCAAGTGGCAAAATAGTGGGTAAAAGGCCTCCACCGAAACAATGTAACCCTGAGAACCAGTCTGAATGCTGCAAAAAAGGCAAGCTCTACACCACTTACAAGTGCTCACCTCCGGTGTCCAAGCGTACAAAAGCAACCTTGACAATCAACAGCTTCGAGAAAGGTGGTGATGGTGGTGGACCGTCTGGATGTGACAATAAATTCCACTCGGATAACACCACGGTCGTGGCATTGTCCACCGGGTGGTTCAACAATAGGAAGAGGTGTTCACACTACATCACCATACATGGTAATGGAAGAACTGTGAAAGCCAAGGTTGTTGATGAGTGTGACTCCACAATGGGTTGTGATCCTGTTCATGATTACCAGCCTCCATGCCGTCACAACATAGTTGATGCCTCTCCAGCTGTTTGGAAGGCCTTGGGAGTTAAGGAAAGCAACTGGGGTGAAATGCAGATATTCTGGTCTGATGCCTGATTGAGTGATTGCCTCTATATTGTGATACAAATAAGAGTGAAGAAGGTTCATAGAGTAACATAAAATTGCAATCTGTAGTTGCTGCTCCTAAATTGAGTAGTACAATTACAGGTAAAAAAATAAATCAATAACTCTTCTGCTAGCTACACACCCTTTGTAGTTTTAGGCTTTTAGCACACACCACGGTTTATTTTGATCTTAAGATCTTTGTTTAAGAATAGCTGGTGAAGCCAGAAATTTTGTGATCACTGGATCAATGAAGATAGAGTAATAAAAGGTTTTGTATGCATACAAACTCTTCCAAAATCCTTGATCTTACAAGCATGGTACATGCATGGTATCATGGAAAGAAGGACGAACCAATAGGTTCAGCAATATTGTTATTTTATTGACAATCTGAAGTTCCAAGCATTTGCTTGGCCACGTCTGAGATGACAAAAAGAAAAACAAAATAGGCTAGGGGAATCCTTGTATGATATTGGTATATATTTCACATAAACAAAATATAAGATAATACTTTGACAATGTTTGAAGCAGATTCTCATATATACATGCATGGACATAAAGCACACAGAAGAAGAAAAAGCAAGATAGACGGCAATAATTTAACCAAGCGTCCGAAATCCTACTAAAGCATTGGTGATATGTTATGTTGTCAGATATTTGATTACACATTATTGCTCTGTCCCATCCTCGTCTCTGTGATCTTTTCTATATATTATGGTTCTCAGAATTGGCCTGCTCAAAACTCGAAAGTTTTTGAAATGCGTAAGCAAAACAAAGCTAGAGAGCTTAATGTATGACAACTTATGGCTTCTTCCTTCTGGACATAACTAACACAACTAAGAGTAAGAAAAAGAAGCAGGAATGCATTACTAAGAACTTTACAAGATATAGCAGGATTGTGATGCCTTTATCTTGTTTTTAAATCATCTGATTATCCCCAAATCATTACATAGAATTCAAGATATCACAATTCTATCTTCTCAAAATTGATGAGAGGCGTTCAGGTATAAATTTATACCACTGGGCATTTAAAATCTTTGTACAAATCAAAGCAGCTTATCTACAAGGGGAAACTTGAGGTTTAAGGATCAACCGGTGCTTCCATGGTTTTGTAAGGAACTCTTCTTAAAACTTCTTTACTCAAAGAAGTATCAAAATTGTAACTCCCTAAGTCCTACCAACCCATTCCATCAAAAACACCATGACTTGATTTTTATTATCACTAATATTTGTAGACTCCCCGGAAAACTGCGTTCCAATGGAGTTAATAAAATATTTTATTTTGATACAATCCCACATCAGATAAAACATGGATAAATGGCCA